>JANPWX010000016.1:2052895-2244679 GCA_024734555.1 Trochalopteron elliotii
AAAAAAAAAACAAAGCCAGAAGCAAAGTAAAGCAAAGCTAGTAGTAAAGCAAAGCAAAGCAAAGCCTGCAGCCAAGCTGAGCTAGCAGCAAAAAGCAAAAGCCAGTAGCCCCACCGCGGCAAAACACCCCACCGGGGGGGGCGGGGGGCAGCGGTTAGACATAACAGTGCAGTACATAGAGATAAAGCTGCACGATTGGGATAGGAGGCGCCGTCAACCCAGGACAGATAGACAATACTACTGATACTCTTAGCATCAGCAATAGCAACAAGGAGTGGAGCAAGTAAGTTAATTAGAAAGCAGAACATCTCTAACACAGGTAAAAGTTGCTTTCACTACTTCTTTTGGGCAAATATGCATAGTCAGAGTTGGGATGAAAATTATTAGACACTCCTCCAAACTGACAGGAGCAAAAGAGGCTTTTTTATTTTACCTTAATCATACATGCTTGAGAAGGATGTTCCAAAAGGAGCAGATGTCTAACAAGGACAATGGTTTTGCTATGAAAAGAAGCAGACAAGAGTGATAAAGCATGAATGTATTGAGTGCTGCATAGCAGAAAGATCTTAGGCAATAGAAATTTCATCTCAGAGGGTCAGAAAGGAAGACATTTTATTCTTCTTGTCATTGCCACAGTATGACAGTTTGGACAATTCACTGTATTGCCAGTGAAGTCAAATGGGAAGTCTCAAAAGATGACACAGAATTTTGCTTTTGTGAAAAATGTCCTGATGTAAAATTGAACTGTGAGATGGGAAAAAAATCACAAGACATCAGAAGGGAACAGTAAAGAAATTCTGACATCCCAACAAATAAAACTTAATGAAAAATACAAATTTCAAGAAAGATTTAGAGTAACTCCTTTAAATATAGAAATATATCAGCATGCTTTCAAGTGAATTTCATTATTTACATTGAAATATGTACATTATAATTCCACATGTCAGAAGAATTTAAACTTACTAAGATATTCTTTTCACTTTTGAATTTCCTTACCATAATCCTTTTCTTAAACAAGCATGCTTCTCTGGAAACAGAGAAAAAAAATAGAAAAGAGAAAATAGTAAAAAGGAAAATATACAAAATGAGTGATATTTTATAACTCTTTTCTTACATAAAATATCATCTGAATTCTAGCGAGATAACTGAATGACAAAAGAAAAGCTGAAGTAATATCGGTAGTTTGAGTTGTGTAGAGTTAAAATGCAATGGTGAGATCAATAACACACTTGATCAAAGACTTAGTCACTGCATGTCCACGAGTGACTTACCTATATTCACATAAAGGGTGATTAATGGACAGATGAACACCCTACTGGGAAACCTTTTCCAGTTAAACCTTATCAGGTTTGCTAGCCTCAGCAGTAAATTTAATAGCTCTTATAAAGTAGCTTGAAACAGAACACTGGTCTCTGTCTCACTTCTGTTGCAGTAGATTTTGAGCAGGAATAACTTTGAAAAGATATCCTTTTCCTAATTCATGCTTTTTTCTAGGCATATTTACTTCTAAAGTCTTGGTCTTGAGCAGATGCAGGTCAGCAATTTCAAGTCCATATCAAATTACTATTCTTAAAATAGTGCCATGGGTATTTACAAAAAGACTGACTCCGTAATTAAGTAGAGAAACATAAGTTTCCAAATTTTTAGATACCTCTGAAGTTCTTCAAGTATTTTACATGTAATAAACGCAAAGCATGATATTTTCAACTCAGCATATCAGGCACTTAGAAATTGTTCTCTGATTCTCACTTTCTGAAATGCATCTAATCTCCCTTTCTTAGGCTCCTGCTTTTAGACAAAAGACACTAGATTCTGATCTGTTAGAAACTATTGTATTTCCACAATAATTGGTAACTACACATATTTCTATTTTTCTATTTTGTTCTTTTAGGACTTTTTTCATGGTATGTTATTGCTGAAGATTTCTACCTTAAAAGTAATTTTTCTTATCTCTAAAATATGAAAATGTTGCATATAGAAAAATAATTTAATCCAGAAACTTTCTGCAGAAAGCAGGTGTCAGAGTAGTGCATTTCTATGTTCTGAAAGCTACTGTCACAAATTACTGAGCAAAATGAAGCTTTAAAGAAAAAAATCAGATTTCCAATAGGTCATTTTCCCCTGTTTTGAAATGCTGTTGGTAATCCATAGGTTGTGTTCAAAATGTCAGATTTATGCAATTGTCTAAAACTTTCTAATGTTTGGATTGGGTCACCAAAAGGAAAATAAAAGCATGATGGCCTGGGGTATGTGTATGTCTAGGTTTGGTAAAACAGCTATCTGCCAGGGAAAGCTGGAATTTCCCTTGGAATGGAGAATGTAACCCCCCTGCCTTTCCAAATTATTATAATTTTTCAATTAAAGGCTTTTCAGGCAAAGATTTAGGAATAGGAATAACAGTTTATTTACTAGAAATATTAAGAATACAAATGTAGTAGTAGAAAAAAACCAAGCAAACAAAACAAACAGAAAATCCTAGAAACCCTGACAGAGTCAGAAATACAACCTGACACCCTGTTGGTCAGGGTGTTGGAAGCTGTCCAAAGTAAGCCCTCCTAGAGTGGCAGATGTCGTTCTGTTGGAGTAGAGATGGTTTGGTAGAAAAAGGGTCCAGCAATGGTGAGATGGGTCCAGTCTTACCCCAGGAATCCAGTGGGAACACTCGATACCTGGTGTGATAAATGGGTATGATTTGTGCTGATGAAATTGAAACAGTAATCAATATTTTTAAAATAGTAGTTAAAATGTAACTTTTTTTAGGAAAAAGAGGTATGGGGGAAGTCTCCTCCCCCCCCTTCTCCAGCAGATGTTCAGTAGAGAGGAAGAGTCTGAGATAAGGAAGCTATATTTATCTGGAGATGGGACAGTTCTGGGGGAAATCTAGAAAAATGTTTATTGAAATAAATTTATTGTCTTAGTGTACCATGAAATTATTCGGATGTGCAAATATAGTATTTACTGACATAATATAAGCTTAATATGCATGTGTAACTCAAGGGGTCACTGAAAGGATGGTGAGGAAGACTCTTGAGCCTTCTTCAACGAACCCCCGAAGGTGAGGAGACCCCCAGAAAGGGGATGGTGGAGCATGCACAGTAGAGGTGGTGATAGGTGGAGATAAGGGCAGTAATGTAAATCTTACGAATTGAAAATAAGTGAGAAGAGGTGTTGACACACATGATAAAAAGTCCAAACTGGTCATTTTGGCTTTGTACAGGGGACAGGAGATCAAGTCCTGCACTGTACCCCGTGGTAGGTACCCCGCGGTAGGTACCCCGCAGTCTATTTGCTCTTGTATTATTTTTGGAAGCAATACATATATTGTAACTTTTAAGCTGCTAAAATTAAAATTGCTGGTATTATTGTAACTTTTAAGCTATTCAAATTAAAACTGCTGTTACATTTAACTTTGTTGTTTTTTTTTTTTTTTGATTGGATAATTGACAGCACATCTATTTATAACACTGGTGTTCCTACAGCTCAGTTTTTATCTAGGTAGGAACGTTTTGGCTCCGCTCACTGGGTGGAGCATCTCACACTGGGATGATGTAATGTGTCATGTCATTGGTGAGCCTTAATGGCCCATTAACAGAAGATATCCCCTGGAGGGTAGAAAGGGATAATGAACAATGCCCTACCTGGTTTTAATAGCTGGCCCATTATCAGAAGGCACCTGCCCCCTTCCCCCTGGAGTTACAAGAGATAAAGAAAAAACATCTCCCCAACTGGTTTCAACAGATTAAATAGAATACACTTTTTTTTTTGGTTACAGAATCCATGAAACTGTAGGCCTGTAGATTCCTTTTAGTTTTATGAAGCATCCTTTATGATAGAACCTTCAGTACAGATCAGGATCTGCACTTTGTACTAAGAATGGGTGATGTCTGGTAAAATTAATAGTCATCCAGGGGTCATCAAAACAGAATATTCCTTTTCTGTCGAGAAAATGTGGTTAGTGTCACAGAAAGCACTGACCCTTAATGCCCTGTGATAAGCAGCTGCTGACCACCTCCAGCACTGGGCATAGCAGGAAAATTAATAACTTCATACAAGAATGGGTAGCAGATATGTAGGGCAGAGTGACAGACTGCCTTCCATGGCACCACCCTTTTCAAAAAAGAAAGCTACAAGAAACACAGTTTAGCTGTCAGAAGAAGCTCAGAAGACCTCGTTTTATAAGAAGTGAAACTTGCTGAAATTTAGATTTCCTCACAATCAGAAGGTGTTGATTATTATACATTGTAACCTAACAACTTTGTAATAAATATAAACTGCATAAATTCCAAAGGCTTTTTTTAGCTTTGATTTCTCTTGAAATCATTACAGTGTGAGTCAGAGCAACAAAAAATCAGCTGATTGATTTAAATGGTTTGTTTGGAGTAGAATTTTGCCTTGCTGACCTCCAGAGGTCCCTTCCAGACAAGATTTTTCTACAATTCTGTAAACAGTACAGAAATGTCTTACTGAATTGATATTGGGCCAAAAGGTCTGCAGAGGGAAGAAGTTAATCCTAAGGAAGACTAACAGTGAATAAAGAATTTCAGACTGTGATTTTCAAGTATCAATATTCTGCAAGGGTCCAGAGTCTAGACCTGGACCCCTACAGTCTAGACTCTCTTAAAACCCAGACGATTTGAGTGGATATAGGTTTGGTCTGATAACCAAAATATAGACATTACACAAGAAATGGATTTCGACAGAGGCTGAACAGCTGCAGATAGTTGAAGCTGTATTGATGAAACTTTTTCCATTGAGTTTGAATGTAATAGCTTTCTTCAAATATTGGATCCATCTTTCCAAATTTAGCTATTTTTTGTGTATGACAATTATGCAAATTTTTTCACTCTTTTTAGAGTGAGAGGCATCTCTAGATGAGGTGTAATCTCTCATAGAACAAATGATTGTTCTATGAGAACAATGAGATGGCTGACACATGGATTAACTGACCATTGCATGGCTTTGAGCAGCCCAGAACAGACATAGGCATATTCATACAGGTACATGAGGATATCCTCCCTTCATACCCAACAAATACTGTATGAGAAGAAAAGAACTTGTTTGAGTAAAAAGGTTCCAGAATTTTTGCAATGTACTTATTCTCTGTGCCAAAAGAATGGTTCCAGAATGCCAGAACATTTTAAAATTGCGTTTATCTCATTTCAAGCAAGCGTTGATATATTAGAAATAACTATGCATGTTTGTATTCCTTTATTTTCTGAAATTTTTTTCTCTACACCAACTGAAACAATATTTAATTATAATATCAAAATGTACTTTGACAACAATATATTAAAACTTCAGCTCTATACAATAATTTCTGGGAATCAACATGATGTTATATTTCTACCTAAAATATCCTCTCACATTATCAGTATTACATGGAACTGTGTTACCCAGATTTCCCTGACTATTTTCTCAATTACTTTAATTGATTCATAGATTTATGAGACACAGCAAAAAACCCTTATTTATGTTTTTGGTCATATCTTTTTGCCTATATTAATTTATGTAAAAATATGCTAGAAAGTCACTACTGGGATGCAAAGTTGTATATTTATTGCTTCTTTTCCACTCAATGATATATTAATAGGAATATCCTTTCCTGAAATATTCTGTGCCCTACTGCCCACAGTAAGAGTGACTCTTGTGGTTTTCTGGGTACTATTATTAATTTTTTAACCAAACACAGTCAATCTCAATGTAGGAATTGAGACATTTTCTGTTCTCATTCCAGACCACGTGTGCAGAGGTAGCTGATTTGATCTTAGTGAATCCTTGTTACCAGCATTTGATTTACATAGAGGTATAGACATATATAAAATATTTTAAATAAGAACATACTACTTGTATTAGTGTTTCTTTGGAACTTTCTTGGAACATATGAATTGTAGTGATCACTCTAGTTTAGTTGTCTATGCAACTCTGGAAGCAAAGAAAAAGAGAAATGGCTAAACTTGTAACACTAGTGTTTCTCTATTTTTCTGCTTTTATCATCATCAACCTAGATTGAAGATATCCAATTTTATGTTAAGATATCCATTTCATGTTCATAGGCAAAATATTTGCTCTCAGAGAACATAAAATATCCTGTAGCTTTTAATCAAATTGTTCTCAAAACTGGTGCCAAGGATTGTCTTGATGTATTGGTTTTTTCCTGTTTCATATTTTCACAAAACTTAAGATGAAAACTGTGTTTTGTTGATGTGCTTAGATCAGAAATAATTGAAATAACAGTTTTTCAGTGGGATAGAAAGCAGGAACAAGATATCTCTGAAATCATATGGTATGTCCTATGTTCTAAATGAGGTATTTGTTTGGATTTAACTTCTTTCATGCTCAGAAATAAAATATTATTGTTGGACAAAAGCCCTGCATGATTGCAATCCCTGTGTCATCAGACAAGAGCTATGGCACTAGCAGAGTGTAATAAACTTACGAAAGTTCCAGAGATAAGGGAAAAATGAGATCAGAAATCTTAGAAGTTGTAGAGATCTGATCTAGTAATAAAAGTATTGCATATGCTCAGAATGTCACATACTTAGGCCCTTCTCTGCCTCTACTTCTTCCAGGAAGAAATTTTATTACTAGTTTCATACTTAAATAGTTAAGACTTAAGGGTCCTCTTATAAATCTGGTATAACTGATGTATATAATTTCTTATACCTTGGAATCACTAGTGAGTTATACTTTCAGCAACAACTCTGAAGTTAGATATGCACTTTTAAAGTACAGTGCAAGACTTTCATTTGTCATTCCTCATACTAAGTTTTGAATATTTTATGGCTACACTCAGGAACTGGATGGCTGCTTTAGAATGAATAATTAAAACTCATTTTAAAATAACTGTCTTTGGGGAATGGGTGCCTCAGTGAACTAAACAATTCCTATTCTCAGCATTATTTCCCTGTAATTTCCTGAGCTGATTTGCAGTACATTGTTACATATTTTGGGAAAGAAATATATGTCAAGGTATCATGAAGGGAAATAAAAATCCTAATACTTTAAGATTGCTACAGAGAATTTAGATGACTAAGCAGAAAAAAAGAGCCCTCTTTCCACAAGAGTTAGCTCCTCAAATGTTCATCACGTCTGAGTGTAGTTTTAATCCCTCCTTTGAAAAGCTTGTCTGGTCTAGACAGACAATAAATCACTGCATTCTAGAATTTACCAGAGACTTTTTGGGAGATGATTTTCCTGTCTAAAAGTGCTGAATGATTGGAAGTGTTTTGTGGAAATATGCCAATCTCAAGCAAAGTTCAAGGGGTGATGAAAGAGAGGGTTTTTTTTCTATTAAGAACTAATTATTTAATATTACAAGCCAGAAGGAAAAAGTCTAATTCAGAATGAATTTTTATCAGTATGAATTAATTCTATATTTTATCTTTAATTCTACTTGGAAATTATAGACGTTTACTGGTATAATGACATTTAATATGCAAAGAAATGACCTAGTCCTAATACTTGTTTCTGTAGCATTCCCTAGACGGCTTGGGCAAGCATTTTTCTAAAGAATATAAGGTAGCAGCTCAGGAAAAGCTGTGAGATGGATTTCAAGTCACTTCAAAGACTGTTTTTCTACTGCTTGAACAAATATTGAAAATTAAGATAGTATTCTGTGACACATACATACACCACTATATATAGAGAATATAAATGACATAAAATTTCTAAGCACATATTTTGCATGGCCTTACAATAAGACCCATGGCAAAATATGTCCGAGTAAAATTTTGTTCTGGCATGTATAAATATGACACACTAGAAAGACGGTCAGAAAACTAACAGATATAGCAAAGTCATTTTTTATGTTCAAATCCCAAGAACATTCCAAGTTTTCCAGGCATTTATTGCAAATTGCAATTGTATATCATGCATCAGACTTTCTGAAGATGCTCCAAAAAAAAAAAAATCCTAATTGCTTGAACTGTGAGGATACTGCAAGATTTCAGGCTTGTGACAGATAGTGCAATTTTTAGCCTGCTAACTTTGCTGCAGATTGATTATTTTAACAGTGACAGAAGAAAGAGAAAGACACAGAGACAAAGAAAAATGTGGGTTTGGAAAAAAAAATTATATGTCTGGCCAGAAACTCCATTGTATAAAGAGAAGTCATAAATCTTTTGCTTTGTTTTTCTTTCTATCATGTCAATCTCAGTCATAATGAAGTCCCCAAAAACTTGAGAATAAGTGTTTTTAAGTCAGCAATCAAGCGAAACATTGGATATATCCATGTACTCATTTTTGACATTAGGCAGTATTTTAGCATGCTGTAGGTAGAAATAGGAGTTCTGGGTTTTATTTTTGTTCATGATGTTTTGAATGCCTTGTTTTCCAATTTCATATTTCAGTGAAGGTCAGGGGCTTTCTCAATATTTTTCCCTGACAAATTATGAATGATTTGATCTTAGCCATATTTTTAACTTGCTTGTGATGAAAAGCAGACCAAACCAAACAAAGAGGTGTTGGCTGTATCATTTGTGGTTTCAGTTAAGGTGTGAAATTAAAAAGAATACTTAGGAAATCAAACAAAAAAAACCTCTATTAAGTTTAAGTATTTGAAATGTTTGCCTACACCACGAAAACTGATTCAAGTTTTGCAGAACTGTGGAAGAAATAAAGATGTGCTTCTCTCTTGCTTTTACTTTGGCTGCAGTATCCAGTTAATGAAATGAATAGTCAGGTAAGAAGTCCATATGTAGGGTTATGCAATAAGATAAAAATTATTATAATTTCATTGCATTTACAGATTTTTTTATTCACACACAGAAAGAGGAATAGATGATATAATAATAGATAATACATAGGAATAGGTAATACATAATGCTATTTAAAAGCTGGACTAATAGATCTAATTGTCACTTCGTAAATTTCAAGGCACTTTCATAATTCCAAGTGATATCAAATGACACTAAGCATATTTTTTTCACACAAGCACTAATTTTGATGTCTACTTAGAATTAGAATTGGAATGGTGTGTACTTATAATTAGAAGTTATTTCTGTTTAGATTTATTATTTCTAAAAAGAGGTGAGGTGTTCTGTGTATTAGGTTGAATTGTCAATCTAATCCTAACTTTTTTATTTCCACATTGTTATGAAAAACTGGCAATATATGTTATCCTTCCTTGACTTCATGTCTAATCACTTCATAAGTAGATTAACAAGACAAAAATTGTGGTTGTTTTTGACTCTGTTGTTGTGACTCCATCACTGGAATTGTAAAAATCTTTTAAAAACAGTCTAAATTTTCCAAATGTTACGACAAATGTTATGTACAATTTCAAGTAAAGAAACTGAAATTACCTTCTTGTTGGTTAGTTGGTTGTTTTTTTGGGTTTTTTGGGGAGGTTTGTTGTTGTTGTTGTTTGTGATAAATGTATTGCTGTTTGCTTTACTTTTCTAACAATTCAAGCCATAGAACAGGCTTGATTTTAAGTTTTTATAGTAAATTAGTATATCTATTGTTGTATGTATGTATCTATGTATGTCTAATACATTTTCACTTTTAGAAAAGTACATAGAGAGGTGCATAGAGAGGATTTATGGGACACATTAGTTACACAGGTGACAACATATTAAAAAAAAAACCAAAAAGACTTGAACTGTGTTTATGAAATCACAATAGAATAATGGAAGAAGAACTGGAGCATAAAATATAAGAAAAGAAAAATTTGAACTTCCTATCTTTCCACTTGAACATGTAAATTTTTAAAATAAGATTGCATAATAACTGTATGGGATGTTTTCATCTTATTGCTTAATAAAATACAATATATATATATAATGATACTGAGCACAACTGTATTAAATTAAAACTGATTAAATTATGAGAAAACCTGACTGTATATCACTCCTGAATTTAGAAAACTACAGAAAAAGCTTAGGATACTTTTCCCACAAAATCCAGAAGACATCAAGAATGAAAATAATATGTTTGAGTTGCTTTGTTATACTAACAGTGCATGGCTAAGTCCTTTTTCATGTTTATATTTTTTGCCATATCTGCAATTTAAAAAATCAAAATACTCAAGTCAAGTTCTGTACCAAAGTTTCACAAAAATTTTATAGCCTTCCTTGATTCCCATTGACTTAAGTTTCAAAACTGTGGGTATATAGAGGAAGAATGGTCCCTCTTAATTTAAATTAACTCTTGAATACTTATGATTTCCTTGTTTGCAAAATTATTTTTTTACGTGTCTCATTATTCTAAAGTTTCAAAGTTAATAAAATGTCTTACATAAGAAATACCCAACTTTAATTAACATATTTAAATGTAAATCATTTGCTAACATATTGCATCTTAGACATAATGAGCATTTTATTTTCAATTGTAACCTTAATGGTTTTGTAAGAAAGCTGCAAAACATGAATGTCCCACACCTTTTATGACAGTTTTACAGAGACATAATGAATGCAGGATATAATTTATGAGAAAGTACCAAGTCAGTTGGTGCCATAAACCTTTAGTTATTACACTGTGTGTACAGCAATGCTGATTTACTTTCAGACCTCAAATAGATAACTCCAGCTAATTATTCCATTTTCCTATGTAGTATTTTTCCTTGGAAAAATAAAGTATTACTTTTTTCATGTTTCTTTGAAATTCTTCAGGAAAGTAAACTTATAGGGTCTTTTTGATTCTATTTCTATGGCTATTTTTTGATATCTAGTAGGAATTCCTCCTTCCATTTATCTGAAATGAAATTTCAATAATGAAATTTTACAATATTTTTAAATATATGCAGTCCATGCTCATAATGGAACACAGGACAAAGTACAAAATGGATTGATTTTTGTAAATTCATTACTACAGTTTTGAGTCAGGGCAATAGAGATGATCAAGTATTCCTTACCTGGTACATTAATTTTCAAATCTAACATTCATTGTGTTATTTCTTGATCTTTTTATCATGTTCTCAGACTGTATCCCCAAAAGTTGTGTCTCTTTTTCTTTTTTTTTTCCCTAAGTGTCAGATACATTTACTTCTTTCATTTACTGTACTGGTCTAAGAATATAGTTTGTCAGTTTTCATTCACTTCACATATCTGTGCCAACCTAGACTGAAGTAATCAGACAGATTTCTGGTATTTTAGATACTGTATATCCATCAACAAAACATGAAAGACTTCCAAAGTATGTGAAAATATTGATTGTTTTAGGCAAATAAAACTGACAGTGGTGGAAAAGTGATGCCACCATCACTAGTCAATTGTGCAAGGAAAATTTTAAGAGATCAAGGACAAAAGTTGTTTGATTCAGAATATTGAGAGCAGGAGTATTTGAAGTGTCACAGTGATTTTTGGCATGTCTTGACATGTCATAGAGTCTGCTGTAACAGTTTGTGCATCATCCACAGGGAGATTCATGTGCTGGAAGTTTGACTGGTGACAGATGCAAGTTCTCACTTCTTTGGTTTGACATTTGAATTCAGTTTCATTAGCTTCTCCTGAAGTTTCTCCTTCATCCATTGCAAATAATTTGGCACTTTGAACAAAGACACACTTAGATGGTAACCGATCTGATTTGCAGCTTTAGAGGTTATTTATGAAAAGGTGGAAGTGTACTGACACTCCGGTACACTCCAGTTATAAAACCCAGAGGAGATTTAGCAATTATTTAAACTGGTCATACAGAATATATATATTATAGGACAGTTAGCACCTTCCTTCAGGAGATGGTGCCTCTTTGTTACTATTCTTGTATTAAATACATACTTACTTACTGACTTACTTTTACACAGAAGAGAGCACTCAAGATTTGTAGATGTGCTTGGCTGAAAAAGAATGACAAAAGCCAAAAGAATCCAAAAAAATCTCAGAAAAAATTTTAACAGACTGCACACTAGGCATGGAAACTGGTATATATATTGCCCCAATAATAACAAAAAGAAATAGAAGATGAAAGGGAGAGGAAAGGGGATGACCAGTTGTGGGTCCAGCCTGGGCCCAGCCAATAGGGTGTCCAAGGTCCTGGTGGTACCACTCAGGCTTTGTGGGGTTACCTTCCTATAGTCAAATTTTCCTCGCTCTGGGATTAGCATTCTCACTCTTCATGTAAATAAGTGAGCAGTCCAGTCTTCTGGACCTTCCTGGAAATGGGTTGGGTAGCTCTGAGGGTCTTTTGGTGGTCTTGATCCCCCTCTATTGGTCCTGACCACTCCTTGACCCAACTTCTGCACTTGCACTGTTTGTTGCGTGGCCACCACGGAACTGAACTGGAAAATTGGTTTCAGAAAGGTGCTGCTATACCTTCGTGCAGCCTTCCTTTCCCAGCAGATCCTGATCTAACTTGCTCACTTGAATGGTCAGCTGTGGTAGTGTATTTTAAATTTTGTACTGGTTCTATGTGAAGTTTAGTTTCATGTACTCCATTTTGTTTTTGTACTCCATTTTGTTCCTTGTACTCCCTATTGTATGTTATGTAACCCTCCCCCCTACCTTTCCATAGTTACAACCCTTTGATTGGTTCCCCTCCTGGGTTGTCAATCTCATGTTATGTATCCCCCTGGTCCTGTCCATCATCCCAGGGCCTCTCCCTGAGTCTGGAAAGTTCGGGGAGAGGCGTCGAGTGATTGGGCAGGATCCAGCCATCCCTCCCCCATTCCCCTCTAGTTTGCTGTTACTTATGGCACTCAGGTTATCAGCCACTCCCCGATTTCTTCCTATTGGCCCACTCTGTAACCCATCCCTGAGTCCCGCCTATCTTTAAAAGGAGCTGTCTCTCTGTGCTGGGTGTCTCTTTTGGGACACCGGCTGTGAGGTGAGGGCTCCGTCCCAATAAACTCCAGTTGTGTTTTACCCCCAAGGGAGTCCCTCCTTTTTCTGACTTCCTCTCCATCGCCACACACAAGAGCTCTCACCGCAGGCACAGACCACCAGCTTGCGGCGGCATCCGGGGCTAGCCGAGCGAGGTGATGGCGTTTACCACAGTCAGCAATGTGAAGTGTAGCAATGCATTAACTCCTTACTGCCCAGACTCCTACATCTACCCAGAAATTCAATCAACCCTCTTTCTTAACAAAGGGCTAGCCTCACTAAGAAATGATATGGTGATTGGATAAAAGCTTTTTCCATGTTTTCATAAAAAATAACCAGCAAAATTTTTAAATAATTATAAAATTGAGAAATCCGTTCGTATTAAAATATGATAGCTGAATTCTAGACAGCCTAAAATTCAGTCACTTCTCACTAGACCGTCTTTCAATTTTACTTTTTTTCTTCTGTTTGCCTGTCTGACTCCTGATCTTTCTTGTCCTGTCTTCCAAACTCTTTCTGATGCACAAATTCTTATTCTACTCTACTTAGTTCTGTGAACTGAATATAATGGAATTTATTTTTCTCTGAAATTTTACTGACATCTGGTTATATTCTTGCCTCAAAAATTGAGCTGTCATCCCTTTTGTTTTTCCTGATTCCTCATTTCAGGTTAAAATGGAGATGCTATCTGATATACCCACCATGAATTTTCACCATAAGATATTCTTTAGGTCTCACTGCTTCCTTCCTGGTCTCTGCAGCATGCATAGAACCACTGATGCTGTATATACTTGGGTAGTTTTGCTGATTTCCTGCAACACAGCATTTCTCTCTTGCAGGTTGTTGGAATCACAAGATTAGACTTCAGCTCAGCACCACGAAGAGAAGCAAACTAGCAAGGGTAACAGAGGAGGCTGTGTCAAAGTGTATCATGTTATCACTGTGCCAGGACTGTGAGTGAAGAGATGAGGTGGATTGGAAACTGGCTGAGCTGCCTGATTCAGAGGGTGCTGATCAGCAGAAACATGGCATCCATCTGGAAACCTTTCACTGGTGGTGTACCCTGCAGTCCATCTGGACCCCACTTTCTTTTTGTCGTTCTACATGAATAACATTAACAATGGGGTATAAGGAATTCACCCTCAGCAATTCCGCAAACAAGAGAAAACTGGGAGCAGTTGATACACCAGATGGGTTTGCTGCCAGCTAGACCAGAGTGACCTCTAAAGGTTGGAGAAATGGGTGAACAGAAATCTCAGAAACTGAGCAAAGGTAGGAAAAGTAGAGAATCAGCAGTGTTGGCTTGTTTTGCACCTCTTCTGCCTTATATTTTTCTTATGGCTGGCAAAATAAGTTAGACAATTTGATACTTTTCTGTATTACCCCATCACAATTCAGAGGGTTCCGGATCTGAGTTCAAAGGAGCACAAATCAGAGTACATGTTTTTGTGAAATTTATTCTGACTTAGGAGACAACAAAATCATAATGTTTTCTGGGTTTTATTCCCATTTTTATTTGCTTCAACTTCATCATTCCTCCCCAACGCATTTTTATTATGTTTTCTGAATAAAAACTAAAATGGTGACTTCTGAAATACCCATCTGATTACCTTTTAAAGTTTTTACTTATAATGGTGGGTCCTTGATGTCTTTTATAATGCAAATGGGAAAGGATGACAAAACCTCAAAAAGATGTCTTGTGGAAAAAGTATAATTAATAAATCTCAGTAGGTTGTCTTCATTTTGATAGGTTCTTTGATTTCATGCTACATTTTGCAGTGAACCATAGACTGTCCAAACATAAAAGGAATGATTTCCCAAAAGAATAATGTAGGAAATGTCTTTAAAAAGTATCAACATCTTGCAACTGGGACAGAATCACCATCCACCAGCTTCTTCTTTAAGGTAACAAAGTAAGGATGTGACAGCTAACATGATGTATCAATGTATGACTTTGCAGTCTTGTCAGCTAGAAAGCAAAAGGAAGCCAGAAGAATTATTTGCTCTCTATAAACATATTCTGGAAGCAAAAAAATCAACATCTTAAAATCACAAATGCTACTGAGTAACCCAAAAATGGAAATATAGATCAAATCACATTTTCTCTAATAATAGAAACCTCTTACAAGGATAAATTCTTTTCAATGCAATTGGTTTCTTTTACAAATAGCATTTTAGAAATTTTATTTGTATGTAACTGCAGAGTAACCTAGTTGTAGCCACAGCTTACCAAAAATACATAATGAATGAAGAAGTTAACTACTGTAGAACATTACAACTGCATTTTTAGAACTCAGCAATAATACGTTTTAGCCATGATTTGTAAAAACCTCTTTGAAAGATGACCAAAATGTTTCCTCACTCTGTGGTATCTGTCCAAGGTCTCACCTACCAGCAGGAGTAGCTGAATGAAAACACTAAGCACAAGAAAAGGAATTTAAGTTCTGACCTGTCTCTGAGCTCAGGTTTCCTGGATGAGAACAAAGGGTCTGTTGTTTCCAGTCACTTGAGACACACAGCATAGAAAAGTCTGAAATTTCCTACAGAAAAGAGCTTAATATTTTAAGTCATGTTGGAAAGACAACTGTTTTCCTTTTAGCTAGCAATTAAGTCAATAAAACACTTTCCTTGAGTGCAAGAAAATTGTATTTGAACTGCTACAGCTTGAAGATGGACTTGAACCATATTTGTCTCTGTTTCTTGATTAAATATCATGCTTTATGCAGATTTTCTTCTGTTTATTTTTATATCAGTTTGTGTTGACCACAACAGCTCAGCCTGCACTATTCTTTACAGCTCCAAAGTCAAGTAGTCTGTGGAATGAAACCTTGAATTTTACCCCAGAGCTGTATTCATCATCTCTCCTCAGCTATATCAAGGAGCTCTTGGAATCAGCTAGGAATCTAGCTGAAAAAATAAATTTTGAAATATTCCATAATAACATTATATTTTACCATAATATGTTTATTACTGATGATATAACTGTTTACATAACTAAGAGAGTCAATGGCTTTACTTTATTACTTTTTATCACAGTGCTTTTCTTAATAATCCTTTAGTGATGAAACTGTGATCAGATAAGCAATTGCTGCTTCATATGAGAATTCAAGCAAGTGACCATTAGGTCACTGATCTCTCTTAGGATTTTTCTTGTGGCCTGAAGCCCTGAGAAAGTGAGTTAGTTATGATAATTGCAAGGAACATTATGATAACCATGAAGAGTTTTTATATGTTTTTATACTGTTCTCTAATGGATGTTATTAGTGAGTAAAATGGCATGACTATCATCTTGCATGTGTTATTCTTTCATATTTTCCTCAGAAAGAGGCCTTTGTGGCAGATTTTATCCTAATAGGGAAATAATTTTTTATATGTACTGTTACACATATAGTTTAAGGTTATTTCATATAGTGCATATACATATATGGTACTGTATATATTAAAGCTAAGAGCTGTATGTGCTACATTTGGAGCCGAAATCCCCGTGGTGACCTGAAAAAATTATTTATCTCATTTCTCTTTCAATCTCCAAGGAAACACCTTTCCTAGCAAAGGCAGAGGTAGACTTTTACCTTTACCATGAAAAACACTGTTACATGTGTTGCTCATTCTAGCTGGTTTTCAGAGTTTCAGATTGTTTAGCTGTTCTGCATTCTAGTTTTAAATGGAAGAACATGTTTTGAACTTGACAAAAATCTGGTTGATTGAGGGGTGTAATAAAGCAAGGAGAGAGAAAAAAAAATCTACGGCAATTACTCAATGGAAAACAAATAAATGGAATGCAGTAATGTTGAAAAAGGTATGTAGTTGACTGATGTCAAAATGGTCTGAGGTTCCAGTACTGTGTGGAGGATTAAAAGGCTACACACTGAATATTAAAGACCAAATGTTGCTCTACATGGTACAATTTTGAATGTAGCAAAAGGAATTGGGAGCAAAAGACTGAGGGACAAGAAAACTTGCCTATAGAAGGACAACTTCAGTGATCCAGTTATGGAGGAAAAGATGTAGAAAAAAAGGACTAAGGGCTGACTGATATAAACACTGATGAAATTATCAATGAAAAATCAGTAGCATATAATACATAACATGCTCACCTAAACACACCAGGCAACAGGGGGATTATTACTCTGAAATAGGATTAAATAAGATGGTAATAATTTGAAAATAAATCAAATTAGGCCCTCTATGTGCCCAATGATGCCTATCAAGTGGAATATCTGAAAACTATAGAAACATCTCTCTGGAGTTTTTTCTGCTCACCTGACCACACACTTCTATGAAACTTGTAAGAATTTAATATTTTTCTACCTTTCATTCACTGTACAATTTTTCAAATGGAAGAAAGATAAACACAAGAAGAGTATGAAATGTTATGTAGCTTTTATAGTACTGGGTCATAGTCCTTATGCCAAGGGACATTTTTCTACAAGTATCCCAAATTACTTTTAAGGCATTTTCCCTTACTGTCAAGGTAATGTTTTCACTTTGGTTTTCATGTCATACCTAAATGACATATCTAGCCAAATGTTTAAATGTTCTTAGGACCTTAGTTCAATGACTATTCAAATTGTGTTGTCAGATGATATTTTCCTTTCATAACAGTTTCTGACTTTGTTGGAAAATTTGTTGCCAAGTATCAACTAGAAACTCTTCAGTTAAAGAAAGGGAAAATAGTTTATCACATAATGTGATATATCCTTCTGTCTTTGTATTGACTTATGAAGAATCTCTCTGGTTTAAACATAGTTACAGCTGCCCCTGCCACAGGAAAGCTTTTCTATTGTTTGTTAGCTGGTGCAGTAACTCAGGGCATCTTGTTTTAATCTAAGCCCCACATAAGCCCTGGCGAAAGACAGTTTGCCTTCTAGACAGTTATTTTGGCACCATGGGATTGGTGCCTTTCAGCTGATGACAGTAAACATCTTGCTGTGGAAGCAGATATGGGAAGATAAGATGGAATTTCTAATTGACACACTTCCCTTTATAAACTATAAAAGCTACACCTTCACAAAGCAGAAACCTTCTGTACCTTTCCTGGAATGTGTGGAGTCTTTTTTCATGGTGACTTTCATGGTTACTCTTCCAGAGGTTGAGTGAAAGGACTCTGTGTACACCATCATCAATTTGGTAGCAAGTTACATTGACTCCTAATCTGTATTATTTCTGTGCTAGCCATAAATAGGTACCTTTATGTTGTGCACTGTTTAGTGTAATCTACTAGTAGTTCTTTTGGTTTATACTGTGTAATAAGTAGCTGTGCTTAAGGCCTTTTGTCTATTAATCTCCTGTCTATTCAATAAATAACTCATTTTATAACAGACCTGATCAGCCATTCTTGAGAACTTGTGAACCAGAGTGATTTAGGTGCAGGTCACCTAAGTAGAGCTGCTGCCAAAATCTGGGCCTAAGGCAGGGCTTGTCTAAAGCTCTCACTTGATCCATAACAACAGCATAAGGTATTTGATTGCTATACTGGACCATCATGCAAATACATTTTGACTGCTTCAATTATGTATGCAAAGTCACTTCATTTTTTTAAAAATTCCATTACAGAGAGACAAACCCACTGACACCAGCAGAGATATACAATCCAGAACAGAATTTATTCTCAAATGTTAAAGCTATTAAACAGAAGAAAAAGTCAAAATTATTTCTGTCAAACATTTGGGTCCTTCCTCCTATGGCCATTCTCCAACCTTATCATAGCAAAAGCATTCCTCACCCTGTTTAGGGAGGTAGTAATTATTCCTTGTCAATTATATTCTCAATCACTGAACTATAAACAGCTGGTGCTGCATAGCCATCATGCAGTTTAAAATTATAGTACACTTTCTTCTATTTTTTTTTTTTAATTTCCACATGTTCACTAAATTTCTTGCCATAAAAATATCTTATCCTGCCTTTAAAACTGCTAAATAAAACTAGGAGCAATGATACAACAGTCTGGAATTATAATGATTGTTATGCATCACCAGCTGTTTGTAGCTCAGTGATTTCATGTCTAATCCACAAGGGATAATTGCATCTCCCTGTATAGGTGAATTGTTTTCTTACTCTCACAAAACCACTCCTGCCTCTCAAATACATTAAATACATTAATGTATTTAAATTCAAATACATTTTAAAAAAGGATATAATTTGATTTTAATAGTTTTCAGTCCCTAATTTTTCCAAATGTATAAAAATAAACAAGTTGTTAATTTGTTTTCAAATAATGTTATTAATAGTAACTAAGGAGAATATTCACAAATTTTAAAGCGTGTGCTAACTATTACAAATTAAGATATGCATTTTTGTCTACATATTTTATTCTGACTTTACAACATAAAATAAAATTCCGTGTTGATTATTTACAGACTTTATTTTGTAGACAGCATGGTTTTCTGGACAAGACTGACAAATGAGTCATCTGTAACACCTGTTAGTGCACATAAGGGAAACTACTTAAAAGGGAGTTTCATTAGACTAGAAACTGCCTAAAAAACAGCACAAGTTGCTTCATTATTATCATATCACTCTCCCATGTCACTCACCCAAGGAGAGATGGGGGAAGGTTGGAACCCAGTGGGATGCCCAAACTGTGAGGTCTAAAATTTCCCAAAATGCCAAATGAAAACTTAAAGCATAGGATAAAAGCAAAGAATAGCACAAATTGTGAGTGTACCTCTAGAGGCAAAGACACTGATTCTCATATTGTTTACACCAAGTTCAGTGAAGCAATGTAACAAGTCTCTCAGAAGCTAACTGGGCTCAAAGTCAGATTGAGGTTTTCATTATTTAAATAATGTGCTTTCATAGAACTGATAACTATAAGACAGGGATAATTGTAACTTATTAATGTGATAAGAAGTATTTTCTCCAGAAAGTTCACTTCATGTATATTAGTGACCTTTGCACAAATATGGTATTCTGCACTCATGGTCAAGCATTAGTAAAAGAACAAACAACTAGATCAGTTTCCCTGAAATTTTTATGCTCCTTCAGATCTTTCCTAGCTCTACACAGGTTCATATCAGCTAAGTTGTTTAATGATTTTGAAATCCAGGCTTTGAAGACACAGTTTTCTCTTAAAATATTTAGCAATAAAATATTGTGTGGGGATTTCCTTATTTGGTTTTGTTGGCTTGTTTACTTGTTTTTATTTGTTTGTTTTGTTTTGGTTATCACCCACAGGGTTCTCTCATTTCAATACTAGTATGATTTTCCAGCAGCATTTTTGTCCTACGAAACATGTAAGGACCACTGAGTATTTACCTTAGTTCCTTCTTCTAAGGTATTTTCTTGTATCTAGAAAATATCCTTAAGCCATGAACTATTTCAGAAGTTTTGCAAGCTGCATTCCCAAGAGATTTTTTGTGAAGTAAAAATTTGCTAGCCCAATGCAAATTAGAGTAAAAGTTTCTGAAAAAGAAAGAAATAATATGTTGATATTCTAGAATCTTTGGCTGACATTTTGTATATTGCCTTTGAAAATTTTTTTTCATTATCAAACCCTGTAATTACATGTATCCACATAATTAGAAGATATCCAAATACTGCTAATACAAACTGAGGGTTAACAGTGGAGTAAATTGAAATTTATTACAGGTCTCTTATCATTAGCAGCTTTAATCAGCCTTCATATGTAATAATCCTAAAGTATTGTTTTAAAACAAAGAAAGGGTTAAACATAAACAAGCACATTAATGTTAATAAGGGAAAAAGTGTTTCCTAGGCTTGATATTTTCTTTAAAATCTTCTTATGCAATTGTCTATGAAATGTTGTATACCCATCTTTCCATAAGAAGAGTATCATTTTTTGCCTCCATCAATAAAATTTCCAGACCTAAAAATCTATGCATACATTACTATGCTCTATACCTACGCATATCCCTGTATGACACTTTTTTCTTGACAATATATATTTTAGGGGATTTTCCACTCCCACTGTGGCAAAATGAATACATTGGTGTTGAAGACATTTCCTTATGCATAAATGCATATGATCCACAATTCCTGATAGCAACATCCTTCCAATGAGTTGTAGAATAGATATCGTCACATTTTTGCAGATCATATTTCTAGTTGCTTACATTAACTTTTTAACTAGGGCTGAATGATATATAAACTCAAGCAAAGAATAATTCTATCTAAACCATGTGCCCAAAATGCTGTTTAAATGTCTATTCCTTCTTGCCATGGTGGAACAGACACTGCAAAAACAAGAAGCCATGTCAAGATTGAAGCAATGAGCATGTTGTGAAATATAGTGCTTTTCAAATTTCCACACTGTGTAGTAATATGCTAGTAAGCTATTTGACTTTTTCCTAGTTTTATATGGTAAAATCATGCAAGACGGTGCCATCAAGTGATTTAAGTTCAGCATGTTGGAGATAGAGTTGGTGACACTGCAGAGGAAAAGCCAATCTGCAGGGCAGGGAACAAAGATGAGACCACAAAGAATAGGATATAAAATTGATTTATTGTGTTCAAAATGGAGGTCAGTGTGCTGGTCTCACTGAGCCCTGTGCTTGATCATCACAGTTTGTCCTGTTTACTTATTAAATTCCTCCTTATCTTTGTATCATATCATGCTCTATCCCGTGTGTGCTGTTGCAAGAACAGAGTGGAAGGTACTGCGAGAACTGGCATGGGTGGCCTGGGTGCCAAATACTGGGGTCATTTACAGGAGTAAGGAGGATACCAGGGCCAGTGACTGGAATGGGTGGGGGTCTTTAACCTTCAACCACAGTGGGGGAATGGTGCGTGTCCCAAAAAACAGCTTCTGAGAGTGAGGGATGGGAGTGGCATGTGAGGAGCTCAGCAGCAGTGGAGTGTATGGAGGGCAATATACTGGGTTTGCATGGTTGGTTTTGGTAATGGAGGAGAGGAAGTTACAGGTGTGCTTTCTGTGAGCAGCTGCCAAAACCCTCCTCCATGTCCAGCAGAGCTACTGCCAGCTGGCTCCAAGAAGGATGTGTTGATGGCCAAGGCTGAGCCAGTTAGAAATGGTGGCAATGCCCCTGTGATAGCACAGTTAAGAGAAAGGGGAAAAAATATATTGCACTGATGTAATTACAGCCAGAGAAGAGATGGGTTAGAATATGTGAGAAGAACAGCCCTGCAGACACCAGGTCAGTGCAGATGGAGGGGCGGGAGGTACTCCAGGCTCTGGAGCTGAGATTCCCCTGCAGCCCATGCTGCAGCCCATGCTGCAGCCCATGTTGCAGCTGTGCCCCTGCAGCCCATGGAGAACCATAGGGATGCAGAGATCCACGTGCAGCCCATGGAGGAGACCCACACCAGAGCAGGTGGATGCCTGAGAGGAGGCTGTGACCCTGTGGGAGGCCTGTGCTGGAGCAGGGTCCTGGCAAGGACCTGCAGACCTGTGGAAAGAGGAGGACACTCTGAAACAGCTTTTCTGGTAGGACTTATGGCCCTGTGGGGGGACTCACCATCATGCAGACTGTGCCTCAAGGACTGCACCCTGAAGTGGAGAACTGTTATCTGTGGGATGGAGTCATGTTGAAGAAGTTAATGGAGAACTGTCTCCTGTAGGAGGGACCCCACACTGGAGTAGGGGAAGGACTCCTCTCTCTGAGCACCAGGAGAAAAAACCTGTGATGTTTTGTGATCACAACCCCCATTCCCTTCTCTCTTTGCTGGTGGGAGAGGAGGGAGAGGGGAGCTGGGAAGGAGGGAAGGCTGAGGGGAAGCTGTTTTAAGGTCTTTTCATCTTATTATCGTGCTCTGATTTTGTTAGCAATTTTGTTAGCAATTATTATGTGTGAGTCTGTTTTGCCCATGACAGTATTTGGTGATCGATCGATCTCTGTCCTTATTTCAACTCATGAACCCCTCATTATATTTTCTCTCCTCTGTTCTCTGACTCCAGAGGCTGCGCAGGAAGCAGCACTGTGTCATGTTCACTGGAGGTGGTGGCCATGCTCTTAACATCCCTAACAGTACCCCTAACATCCCTAAGTAATAAATAAATAATATCCCAAAGTAAATAAGAAGATTAATTAAACACTTCCCTGTGAACATTTGCAATATAGCCATCTATATTTTAGCTAACATTGGCTGAGTGTTTGGTGCTGGCTCTTGAGGTGCCAAGTGCCTGCAACATCTCCAAGTGGGATGTGAATAAGGGTGTAGTGTGCATTCACCAGCAAACTCTTCATAGTCTGTGAAATAAACAGTCACCTCAAAAACAATTCATCCCACCTTAATGTAGATGGCTCAACTAGGTCAGATAAAATGCCTCAAAAGTGGCCATTTCTGTTTACTGACTATAAGGAGGATGAAAACGGTTCTGCTGTAACTGTCTTCATTGCAGATGTCTGCAGTTAAGTGAGATGAATTTCATCACAGATACATTGCAGTGTTTAAGTCCATGCACATAATGCTCAAACACTACTCAAACATGCATTTCCAGCAGTCCGCACTATACAGGTGTCTCAATCATGGTAATGTGCTTAGGCTGCAATAATCTGAGAACCTAAATAAAAGAACTGTTCTGTCAATTACGTTCTCATAGAGTTCACGTGATACAAGATAAATGGGAAGCCGTTATGAAGAATACATATTTCTATCAAATGTTTGAATTTGTTTAGATTAACTTTCACACAAATTTTCTCTGAGGACTGTTGTTCTACACTGCATGTACCCGTTTCTGCTCTAAATCCGCTGCTGCTTGCTGTCTGGAATTCATGGAATTCACATCATTTGCATCAGTAGGATCAAACACAGATGGCATTTGACAAATATGAATGATCAAACATATTCTGCAACATATCTGTAATTTCTATTTTGTAATTTTAGTAATGTAAATCAGAAAGTCATAATTTTGGACTGCCAAAAGCAACAAAGAGGTTGCAAAGAGGTTTT
Organism: Trochalopteron elliotii; assembly: GCA_024734555.1. NCBI lineage: Eukaryota > Metazoa > Chordata > Aves > Passeriformes > Leiothrichidae > Trochalopteron > Trochalopteron elliotii. Next base: position 2,076,523 of record JANPWX010000016.1, read on the forward strand.
TGGTTTTTTTAAATTACTTTTAATAAATTTGTTTTTTTTAAACTTGTATAAAATCAGGATATGTATTAGGGATTTTTTTTCTGCAGAAGGCATAGAGGCTTATCCCTGCTAAACATTATTGCAGATATAGATATATTTGAATGTCAAAATGTTTTTAATATTACTCTGGCTTAGCTAGAACTCTTCAAATAATTCACTGCTGATGAAAGAATTTGTCCAGGCCAACTTATAAATGTGCAAGGATTTATTCGTTAGAGTAGCTCTTTCTTGTTCTCTATCCAAAAATCTTTTCATTTTTAAGAAAAAAACACCAAACAGTAAAGAGAGGGCTTTATTATGCTACCTAATTATTACCGATAAAGATGTGATACCAATTATTATTTTTAAATGTTCTACAAAAAAGTTCCATTAATATTTCTTTTTTTGTTTTAATACAGATTCCTAACATCACTGGCTTTTCTGTGGATGTTAGCCTCTATGCTGTATTCCTGTTTTTTGCAAAACTACTGTGTAGCTGTTTCTCAATAGTGATGTATTTCTTCACACTCTAATTGGCAGAACAGCTCAACTAAGTGACAAATTTGCAAGGATTTGCATTGTAATGACACAATTACTTTTTAAAAGCTCTTCAGTCTCTATATTTTGATCACTTTTTGATCACCTCAGAGCTTTGAATAGCCCATGTGCCCAGAATATTTGTCACTAGCATAGAAGTTATCTTCATAATACTCCTTTGCCTGAAATAAAAATGTCTCACTATGCTCCTGAAATAGAAGATTAAAAAGTATTTTTGGCTGGAAATTATCAGTAACATAAAACCTTTTATATGATTCTTGCTTTATGCACTTTTCCTTGATTATTCAACCTTTTTTTCTCTCCTTATAAATAAAAACCAATGTCCCAGAATAAGTACCATATATTTTGAGTTTCACTGATTTCTGCATGTATCTCTTCTAAATCTTGAAAGTCCTTTTTAAATTATAAATATATCAATACCTCTGAAACATGGACAAAAGACATGTGGAGGGACAGTTCCTTTCAACTAAGGAAGGTAGAAAAAAAAGCAGTAGTGTCATAAGCATTCCTGTGAAGGCAGAAGCTCTGCTATAACAACCTTTCTCCTTTACTGTGGATGTTTAATTTTCTCAAAGCATTTGGTGAGAGACTATTATTAGCCAGATCATTCATATCCAGGTATTTATTGAGCTCTTTAAAGAGCTTCAAGGATTTTCTGAAGAAGTTCACAGAATCCATGTTGGCCTTTCCTAAATACAAGTCAAAATTTCCCATGTGTCCACTAATCTTTAGAAGCTTCTAGTTACTTTGCTGTACACCTCAGGCTTTTCTTAAGATTTGTGGCACACTTGCCATTCCTCCATTTTCAGACATAAATGGAATTTTAAGTGAGATGTTCAAAACTATCTTCAGGCCAAATGAATTCTTACTGTTCGTTCAGGTTTTTTCTGCGACACTTCCACAACTGTCAGATAGATCCTCAGTTGAATTGCACACCAACCTCCCCACTATCTCCCAAAAATATCCTGCTTGAGAATCTCAACAACTTATTCACAATTAACACCTCAGAGAATTCATTTAACAGTCTCTGCAAAGGCTCTGTCTCCTCTGAGTGTCCCTGTAGGGTTCAGGAAACTTAATCACTGATCTCAGAGGACTCCAGAAAAATGTTGGCCATGGCTATTCAGACAGTTTTCCTGACTGAGTATTTTCCACTGTGTCTGCTGCCTAGAATTAGAAACCAATCTTTCCTAGAAGGATTCTTCAGGAGAACCAGGCAGCAAAGTTTTGCTACAGGAATTAAACTAAGATAGAAGAGGGGAAGGAAAGTATGAAAAAGATATGGACATAATGAAACAAATCCAGCAGAGGACCACAAAGATGACTGAGGGAGTGAGGCATTGGTCGTAAGAGAGGATAGAGAGCTGTGACTGTTTAGCCTGGAGAAAAGAAGGTAGGGGAATTTATCAATTTGTATAAATACCTGGAGAAAGGAGCCAGATTCCTCTCAGTAGTCCCCACTGATGGGACAAGACGCAATTGATACAAAATAAAACATGACATTCCACCTGAAAACAAAAGCTAACAGAGGAGTAAGGTTGGCCAGAGAGGCCTCTCTTCTTGGAGAGTTTCAAAACATGACTGGACACAATTGTCAATAAACTATTCTAGTTGACCCTGTTAATTAAGTCATTTGGACCAGAGGACGTCTGAAGGTTCCTTCCAACACGAGCAGTTCTATGATTCTGTAAAAAGATGAGGGGTTTTTTTTAATTATTAATTTTATTTTTATGTTTTCTTACTGCTACAGACTTTAAATTTTACTGTGTAGCTCTCCTTTCAAGTTAATAGAGTGCCTCTGATCTCTTTGGCATGAGTAACAGAAGTAGTTTAACAGTAGCACAGCATTAAATTCCGGATGCTTCATGTGCTGAGTTATTTCCCTAGATGATTGTAAGCTGAAGGAGACCTAACTGAACACTTCTGACTTTGGTGGGTTCATCTATAACTAGTTAGTCTGAAATTATTACCACACAGGCACAATTTTACTAAATAGAAATGGAGATATAACCTAAGAATCGTGCTGCAGCTGTCTGCAGCAAAGACTGTAGCACTGATGAATAAAACACTACCTTTTTCTTATATGAAAACATAATATGTGTAACACTCATTTACATTTATATCAGTTCTGTATCACTACTTATACGGTTTTATTATTCTGGTTACTGTTATTGCAGTTTAACCTTGAACTTTGTTAGTCACTGAAAATAATGCTAGCAAAATAGCTTAAAGGAATTCTACATTAGTAAATTTTCAACAGACAGAATAATAAAATATAAAATTATGGGAGTTATGCTAAATTTCTTGTATCAACAAGACCTTCAGTTCATTAATTTAAGTCAAGTACGTTCTAGTATCTGGGCCAAGTTTCTTCCTGCTACTTTTTATTAAATACCAAAGGAAAAAAACTCAATACCTTTTTATGCTTAACATTTTCAGAAGTTAGCATATTCTCCCTTGTCTGACAGTTCTTTGACTTCCACACAGTGTACAAGCGAAAGTGCTGTACCGATGGACAACTTCTCTAGTGACCCCACTCCACCTTATCCCAAGAATCAGAAGTGTGATGAGTCCTTATATATGACATAGCTAAATTTTTCAGTCTTTCAGTCCATAACATTGGTTTTATCTCCTGTTTTGGGGGATTTTAGTATTTATCTATATATATATTGCATTGACTTCCCTTAGCTAAAGACAAGCTTACCTAAAAATAAAACTAGCAAAATAAAGAAAGTGATGCGATTTAAGTGCATTTTAAGAACACACCTCTCCGCTTTGTGTCATGTACTATTTTTTTCCTATGTATTTCTGATGTTAAAATTATACTCATATATATGAAGAAATAAGTTGGTTTAAAATCTATTTAATTGCCAGTTTTATTGCAGTTAAATAGCAGTATTTTTAAGCCATTTTTGTGAGTCCAGGTTAATGTTAAGCTTGTACTTAGAAAAATCAATAGCAAGTATCTTAATCTTTCAGTGAAAATACTCTTTCACTACTACACCAGAAGTAATAAATGCCACTACTATCAAGAACTGGGTTCTGAAGGTAGAACTTTTCCTTCTAGAAGACTATGGAAACATGAATACATTGTCAAGTTCACAGCATTCCTTATAAAAACACTTCATTATCCATCTTTTTCCAGTTTCAAGAATTTACTTAATAATTAATACTTGAGTAGTTATTTGGGGATTATTAATATCAGAGTATTTAAACCAATGATGTTTTCTTCAAAGTGGCTGAATTATGTTATTGTATTTTTTTTACTGAAATAAGGATGAGATATAATACTTTCTGAGATTACTGTTTAATTTTTTTTTCTTTTTTCTTAGGTTAAATTGAAAAAAAGAACTATGTTTCTTAGAAGATTTGGACAAAAATTCATTATTCCAGTATAATGACTTGGAGAACCAAAATTCTTCAGGGAATTTATTTTATAAAGTGATAAATTCAGAGATTTTTTTTATAATAAATAAATTACAATTTATTTATAAATTCAGGCAAAATATTTTATAAAGTCCATTACATATGAAACTCACTCTTCTGTATTCAACTTTTAATTATATATGTAAAAATCAAAAACATAAAAGAAAAACAGGAAAAAAAGCCATTTTGAATCTACTGAAATGGACTTAAAAATATTTGCAACATTTGCAACATTCAGTCTTGTAGTTGTTGCCATCATTTGATATTGTCAAAGAAATACAAAAATTTAGTTTCATATTCCTCATCTGATATTCAGAAACAATGCCCTACTGCTGAAAAACACATTTTCAGATGTTTTAACAGGAACATCCTTCAGTACTGCTTTATATCAAAAGATAGAAAAATGAAATAATGCATAAATATAAACCCTTTAAGAAGATGGGGTTAATGATTCCTAAAATTTTTTACCCAGTCTCCAATATAACATCTTGAACCATCAGCAGTGCAATTTACTCTACAATGCAGACTATAAAAAGTTGCTAAATTAGCTAGAGGAAAATCACTACTAAGCACCACATTATTTTCTGAAACTGATATTAGAAATAAATTTCATGTAATTTTGTTTCAAACATCTAAACTTTCTCAGGTATCTCTACAACTTTTTTTGAAAACAAACAGCCAGACAATGGATTGTTCTTCTATGACTATGCAGTAATAAGTGACTTCAAAACATTTTGAAAATTCTGTGTTTTCAGATATTAGCAACATAGAGAAAAACCTGCCCTTTTTCAGCTGAGAGCTTTCAAATGGAGACTTGTCTCCAGTTAAAAGAAGAGGTGATAAGCTGTTAGTGACACATGAAGATTTAGTGTTACCAAGAGGTTTCACTTCAGCTAAGATTGAATTCTGTTTCCTGGATTTGTTACTTGAACTCCTGTTATAATCAAGTGATCTGTGTGAATAACTACAGATAATGCAATCATAGTCATTTGATGCTTCCACTGCACTCTAGTTTTTTTTCATGTTTCCAAATTTTTTATTCACATAATATTTCCAGGCCCTGTATGTTACTTTCAAGCCTCATAAACCCTTGTGGTTAGTTCCCAGGCCTGTGATTTTGCATGTATTTCTCTCATCTAGAAAGATGAGTTACATTAGGTTGTTCTCACTTCATTCTGGGAACCTTAAGTGCCCATTCATACCTCTACACCATCTTCTCCATTTTGGTAAAATTATTCATCCCATAGTGAATCACAGTGATGAACCGGTTAGAACTGACCACAACCCTTGTTTTCTCACGTAGAATGGGGAAATATGAAATTGGCTCCTCAGAAAGCTGTCAGAGCCAAAGGTTATTTTTCTTCAGCAAAATTTCATCGCCTAGAAAAATCTTTGTGTTCATCCTATCAGCTTCAACCTTTCCTTTACTCTTGTAACACGCAGATGAAATATGAGATGTTCCTTATAACAAAGGCAGTGAGAAGGAAAATTCTGGTTGTGCTCAAAAGGGAAATACCCCTATCATTCATCTGAGCACAAACTCTAGTACTATTTGGCTTTAATTTCTATATAGAAAATGTTTAATTTCATATTTAAAATCATAATGATTTGTATTTAATGTCAGGTTTGATCCAGTGTGCACTGGATCAAAATTAATACTATGACAGAAAGATTATTAATTTTTAAGCTTTAATCTAATAATTAAAAATTAAATAAACACATTTTCTTTATGTTTAAATAAGAAAAAGGGTTTTTTTCTTAGTCTTTTTATGCCTCTCTTTATACAGTAGAATCAAGCAGACATTTTTAATTCACAAAAAAAATAAGGTTCCATTTTCCATGTTTTTTTCTTAACTAAATAGAAACTATTTTGCTTCTCCAAACATTTCAAAATCTAAGCATGCCTCATTTATTGATGCAAAGAGCTTCACTGAAGGAACTGTACTGAGAATTTCATTTGCACTGCGAGCAGGATTTTAGACATACAGGGCTGTTCTAACAACTCTGTCACTAAATAGCAGAACGTGCAGTGGTTAAATGAGGAAAGAACCCAACTAGATTCATGTCCAGGTAATGGAGAAAATCAAAGGCATGGAATTTTTCATTCAAACATTATTACCGCAAAGGGTACTGGTCTTTCTTGGAAACTAGCAAAAGGAATATATTTTGTGGAAATGTGGTAGAAAGTATATTTATGATATGATAGTTAAAATATGAAAGGTATGGCAGAAGTGTATTGTTGCAATTTACGACACGAAAGAACGACACGCACCCGGGCAGGTTGAAGTGAGGCAAAGAAGGAAGGGCGGTTTATTACGATTTGGGGTTTTTATAGGATTTGGAATTTGATTAAGGATTGGTAGATGAGAGAAACACTTCTCTGACTTCAGTGGTCAATTCAACAGTCCATCACAGAGAGGTATGAAAACAATCTACTTTTGTTTATATTACATTCATGAGAGACTCCACTAGAAGATATGTAAACAAGATCATCAGAAGGCTAAAAATCAGGGTGACAGTGTATCAAATCATGAGTGAAATGAAGAGTGTTTCGGGACTGTTTGCTCATTCTTTTCATATGAGACCTATCAGGCCTCAGACAAAGATAGTGTGCAAACTGATATTTGCAACTTACCAAGGCGACCACAACCCACAGCAAAAGAATGAAATTATTCCATCACCTCCCTGGCTGGAGGATTTCAAAAAGAAGTGGGGACACATTGCTAAGCTTGTTCCATCTTAGCAGAGGCAAAAAGCGTGTGGGCCATTCCCGGTCTGATCTCACGTCTCAGTGCGCCTGGCACATGCACAGTACTTCTCAATGCTGTGCTTCCTGTAACCTCCGAGTTCCTTATCTCTCTTTCTCCCAGTGTGAAGAATGCCTTTTAAGTTTTTGACAGCATTCTGTTATCTTCTACAGAAATTCCACTTCTCAAGAAAGACAGAGGACAATCAGCAGTAAATATGTGATGTTGCCCACATGGATATTTTTAGTCTTCCCAGCTGCAAGGTCACTTTGAGTGAATCTATCATATTCCTCTCCAAATCTTCTATTTTTAACCCTTACCTCCCAACAGTTAATATGAAACAAGATCCAAAAGAGTCAAAAAGAGATTTTGACTCTATCAAGTGACTGTGGAGTTCCTTAACTGAAGGTTAAGTGGATGGTAAAAAAATCACTTGAGATACAGTGAAACAAGATGGGTGAAACAGAAATCTTCTGCATATTGCTTGTGAAATATGTGAAATACTTAACATCAGTAAGTACCTTCTATTGGCCACTTTTGGTGGCAAGATACATTCAAAATATACTTTTTTTTCCCTGATGGTCATATGGATATTCTTATAACTTCTAGAATAAAATGTTACATTATAAAATGTTTTGCAGACACAGTCAAACTCCCACCTGCTAACATTCAGAGTTTCCTTTAAATCATGTCATGAAGCATTTTTTTTCATATTCATCATAGCAAGTCCTCCTTAACTAGAATTTAGAGTTATTGTTTAAAATATATCTGCTCATATTTGAAATGAAATGCTAAGTTTTGAAATCATTGCTATTATGTACTGGTCCATCATCTCATATTTGCACCTGGAAACTGCTCTTCCTCCTCCCATACTAGGTGCACAGCCACTGTCACAGTTCTTCTATTTTTTCAACATGATCAACAAGTTAAAGAGCTTTAGTCTCATTTTTCACATGCTCTTGAGCTGTTTAGAGTGAAGAACAGTGCTCAGCTGTCAGCAAAATATAAATTATTTGGACAATTTTTGAGTGTTCTCATCGACTTACACCATGACTCTCACCTGAACCTGTGTCATCTCACTAACTTTCCTTGGATATGGACAAACACTGTATGTCTTCATAACCTTTGAAGAAAAGTTACTTGTGAAGTTATGCTTTTACCTTTCATGTCTGCAAAGGAATCTTTCATTTTAAACATTTACTTCATTTTTTCAAGAAGCTTTAAAGAGCAGAAACTGTCGTTTTGGTATTGTTACTGTTATTTCTTGATACCTGATAATGACTCCTCCAGGGACACACTATTATGAATGCTTTTCCTTTAGCACACTACTGTCATATAAAAAGCCTACATCTTGCCTGTATATTATTATAATATGGTGCTTATTGAAGCTGCTTTAGTGTTTCAGATCCAAGACAGATTTTGTCACCTGGAGTTATTAGATTTTCTCTCATTTATAAAAACCAAGCAGTGCAATTTTAGAGGGAAACAGCAAATAGTCTATTACTGACATTTACAGCAAGCAGTAACAATGTGAGAGAAGACACTGCATCACCTCAGGCATGGTTACAATCCATGCTCTTCATCATTTATACAATACTTGTATACAAAAGTGTACTGTTCTAAATCCTGCTATGCTTTCAATCTTGTAGTCTGGAGGGTCACACTGGAAAAGGCTTGTCAGATCTACAGAATCAGTATTTTAGTATTCATCACCTGAATAGCTTAGACTACCAGAATACTAATACATTCTCTTCTAGGCCAAATTTGGTAGGCACTCATAGACAATGTGATAAACATGAAAAGAGAAATCAGAACTGACGGTAATGAACACCATAGCAAACAGCTGCAGCTGCTAAGCAGCGAACAGCCAAATATAACAAATTTATGTTCCATATGCCACAAAACTCTTTCAAGAAAATTTGGGAGCTTAGTATTGTCCCACTGAATCTGGTCCCAAAGAAGTCAAACCTGGATGGTGAATTGCTTAATTGCCCTCACTGGGAATACATGGAATTGGTCAGATACGCTGCAGATGACATCTTTTAGAATGAAGCAAAAAATCAGAGGATTTCCACTACACTGAGTGATTGCAGACTGTGTGGTGCTAATTCAGGAGTATGTCTGTTGATGGATAAGCCTTGTTTGAGTATTAACAGTCACATTGAAAGAGAAAATAAACAAGTGAAATCTTGCCCTAGACATTTATAATGCCTGAAAAATTGATTTGCTAAGTTGGGGTGGAATCATGGAATATTGTACTGAAATAATGAAATCATCAAAGTTGGAAGAGATCCCTAAGATTTTCGTCCAACCATCAAGACCACCACTGTAACCCGCAAATCACTAAACCAACCCCCAGTGCCAGATCTATATGCCTCTTAGATACCTCCAGGCATGGTGAATCCACCACCACCCTGGGCAACCTATTCCAATGCCTGAACACCTTAAAAGTGAAAATTTTTAATTTGAATGTCCCCTAGGTCAGCTTAAGGCCATTTCCTCTGGACCTTTCACTGTAGGCACCTTAGAAGACACCAACCCCCACTTCACTACAGCATTCTTTTGGGTGACTGTAGATGGCAATGAGGTCCCCACGGAAAATCTTTTTCTCCAGGCTAAACAACCCCAGCTCGCTCAGCCATTCCTTGCAAGAACTGTTTTCTAGACCCTTCATGACCTTTGTTGCCATTCTCTGGACATGTTCCAGCACCCCAATATTCTATTTTATGTGAGGGGCCCAAAACTGAACACAGCACTCAAGAGTTTGCCCCACCAATGCCAAGTACAGGAAGAAAACTAGTTTAAAAAAATTGTTGGAAAATTCATTTGTTATGGCAGAGTGAGCCTTAGTTCTCTTTGGTCAGAGAGAAAGGCTGGAATTTGCCTGAACATCATGACACTTGTCCATTTTATTTACAAAATAGACAACAGCACATCACTATAAATTAATATTACATTTTCTAGCAGGCACTGAGGATAACTGAAAATTGCATTGTTTTTGATAAATAACAGAAATTAATACAACATTCCTCTTAAAGAAATTGGCTCACCAGTTCATTAAGCCATGTTTGTTTGAATTCTGCATTCATTTTAGATCAATTATAATGTCTAAATGTGTTTGATTCTGTCAGATCAAATCCCTACTTGAAAACTAATCCTAAACTATTCTATTTTCATTGTTATGGCTGTACTACTCAATGAAACAGAACAGGACATACATCTGAGTGGTGACCTATGACCATTTATATTGTGAAATTGTCCGCATTTGGGTTTTTTTGGATTGGGCCAGCTAATTTTCCAAGCACTACACAGGACAAAACATGTGCCAGGGACCAACTGCAATTGTGTATGTGGATGCAGACTCCCTGTTCTGCACAATGAGAGTGTTCAGCTGTGTGCACGCAAGGCATGCCATGCCAGGTCATCTCAAGACAAGAGAAGGGCCCTTGAATGTTTTATTTTAACAAAGACATAGTATACATGAACTGTTTTTACCACCATCAGGAGGAAAGCACAAGCTGGGTAGATTATTAATGTCGACTATAATGTCAAGATAATTTTGAAGGTAATTTTTCTTCTTTTCAGTCCTGATCTAACCAGCATCTCTGAATTAGAAGTTAAAGCATTGTCTTTTCCATGTACCTGCATCTCAGTGTTACTTGTGACTCTCCTTTTGCACTCCATGTTTCTCCTAATGCCTCCATCAGTATTGCCTCCCTAATCCTCTACCTCCTCATCTGTGCATTGTTGGAACATTAAGTACTACAGCAAGTCAGCAGAATTTTTCAGGAACTTGTCGCTTCATACCATGCCTGGCTATTCAGTACAATCATGACAAGAATTAACACACCAACAAAGCCTTTTTTTGACTCTTTGTCTGTGTGGGCTTTCCACTATTTTACATACTGAGTGAAAATGTTTTGTATTGTTAAATATAGGTCTGATATGCCTGAACAAGTGTATTTGATACCATTGTAATTGTTGATACATAGAAGGAAAATGAAGATAATAAATTTCTCTTACAGTTCTGAGGTATAAATGACACCATGGTCCATGCTGTGCCATGGCATTTTTTATAAGTCTTTTCTGTGAGGCAGGAGCTAATTTCAAATACAGGGGCTGGTCTTCCTCGACAGATCTATGAAAAAACAACAGTACTTTTACAAGGCTGTCATTCCCCAGTACACAGACTTAGCAATCAATGGCCCAAGAGTCATGGAATCCAGGATACAGGACTCTGTTTATGGTATCATTATCATAAGTCAGTTCTGGTGGGGTCCTCTTCTTTACTCGTACTCTTTTCAGATATGATTGCCTACCTGTATGTGAACTGGTTCACTATGGTATGAACAAGCAATCCAGACATTTGAAAATTCAACATCAAATTATCAAAATTGAAAAATTACTTTTCAATTATCTTAAAGGCAGTTGGAAATTAATATGTCCAGCTGTTGTGAAAAATAAAAAAAGCTCACAGTAAATACTGATTTCTTTTGAAAATCTAGCCTCTCATGAGTAATAAAGAAGCCAAAATTCAGTTTATTGTGTCCCCATCTGTATTTTCATATATTTAGAGTAAAAGAGGTTGGGGGTTTTTTTGGTTATTTTTTTTGGTTTTGTTTTTTTTACCATGCTGTCTGCAAAGTTCTCTGAGACCAGGCAAACCTATTCCCATTAGCTACAGCAAAGTGAAATTCTGTAAGTTACACTGAGCTCTAGTTGACAGTGAATCTAGGGTGATGATATTCTAGCTCCATTATCCTGTCGTGTTTCATTCAGCAAGAAAATATTCATGTCATATTTCCTTTGAGCTATTTTTGTACACCTTTCTTCTTCACTATCCTTTTCCACTCTTGAGAGAGAAAGATTTAAAAAACCCAACTATATTTAATCTTGTTATATTCCTTCCTTACCATTTGAACATGATCTTTGAGATCTCAAATATTTTAGTATTTAGGTGCCAATGCTGCTTATTCTATACTCACTTGTTGCAGTATTTTCAGCACCACAATTGTGTGTGTTGTTAAATTTAAAAATCTATTTAAATTAGCTCGTCATCCCTAGTATTTTTGCAGTTCTACATGAATGACCAGTTTTCATGCTGAGCATGACAATACCTAAATCTAAATGCCCATATGTTTTTTGTTCATACTGCTAGTCAAATTAAATTCAGGAAATTTATCTTCTAAGTGTGAAGCAAGACTCATCTCTATAGTACTTAAATATTACTTGCAGTAAAACCTTATTTCAACTTGCTTTTCTGGTAATATAGGAACAACTTTAAATGTATGTACTCAAGTTCATTTATGTACATGTAAAGATATATACATATATATAAATACATTGTTGTTTTGAAAGGTTTTATGTACATGTGAGAGAAGAAAAAAATGAAAGAGAATGAGGAGAAATGCCAAATTAGCTTACATAATCATTTACATATTACAAGGAAAAAAAAAAAAAACAAAACCAAAAACAAAAACAAACAAAACCAAAACAAAACCACACACACACAGAAAATTGAACCGTTGACTGGAGGGCTCCACTGGAATTGAGGAAATTCAGGTGTCACTCTTAGTTCTGTCAGTGATCATGTGATCTTCAATGGTCCAGTGAATAGCAATCCTGTAAGCTTGAAAAGTTTGCCTTAACTTTTATCTATTTCTGCATTCCTATCTTCAAAGTAAGAATAATTACATACACAAAATAATGTTGACAACACCCTCTATTAACATGTGAAATATATTAATCTCTTCATAGTCAGTTGTTACTCCTTTGTTATTTTCCCCAACTATGTGAAAAGCAAAATGTTCTTTTTGGGTGCATGCATTAGAACCAGATCCATCAACTTGAAGTAAAAGGAGAATGGCCTGGCTTGTGGAATCTCTGCCCATTCTAAAACAGTTTCATCCTTATATGAATACTTTTTTTCTCCTGAACTGTTCTAGAAGTAAAATTTAGTTCTCTCTTCCTCCACAGAATGTCTTAAGCTCCCAGAGCCATGCCTTCATTGGTGGCCTAACCAGTCCTGATGTCTTTGTGTACATGGGCACAGCCACAGCCAGGAGGGTCTCTCTGTGCCTCTACCAGTGCCTGTTGAGGGCACTAATAAACTGTGGTGTCCCTTACCAAACTCTCTGGGGCCTCCGTCTTTCCCCTGCCCATGGGCTGAGCCCCATTTCAGTTTGGCCTTCATCCCTTGGTCGTGTGTGTGCTAGTACCATCCCCTGCTCTTCCTGGCTGGACACGATGCAGGGAACCAGACCTGTCTCCCTTTTTTAGATTGTGTTTTCCTACTTAAAACTTTTTCTTTACCAAATTTGTTGAGATTTTTTGGGTTGGTGCAGTGTTTTTTCTTGCTATGATACATGCATACTTTATAACCAAGACAGTGGGTCAGAACATGTAGAAGCAGAAAAGATGGCATATTTTAGCTGAATTAGTAAATTGAAAACAATGGGAACATAGCTTGCTGTTGTTTTTTCAATAATTTGGCTTATGTTGTCACAAACCAGGCATGAGATGCTGACAGATCAGTTTTATAAGGAGTATATATCCTTTTTTTTTTTTTCAAACTCATATATTTTCCCTCCTGCTTGCTACTTATAATAGACAAGATGATAGGAAGTTTGATAGTGAACGGATGGTGAACGGAAGGTAGATTACAAGAAACAATAAAACATATGCTGGTTTTATCACAGTAAGAGAGAATAATAAACATATTAAATATACTGTATGAGGTCTACAGTGTATATAAATCAGTTTCTGATGTGACTTTTTGTTATATTATAATCTTAAAAACTAGCTTGCTTGGTGAAATGAAAATAGTCATTTAGAAGATAAAGGAAGTACAAAATAGGGCAAAATGACGTAAGGCATTATATCTTCAGATTTCAAGTTTAAAACAGAAGGAAAATAAAGCTGCAGATTTTGTCCCAACAATGATAAATTACAAAGTATGACTGTTTCTTATGTCAAAGTTATAAGAGGGCTGTATGGATAATAGATACAGTACCCATGCAGATTAATTTGAATGTAAATTTAATTTCATACACAACTGAGAAGTGAAATTTTCTTAAATGATGTCCCTCATCTGTCAAAGAAGACTGTCTTTAAGGAGTCACCTTTAAAAATTTAAAATGCCATATTAAGATCAGTGGGTAGATTTCTTCTTTCTAACATTCCTCACTCTAGTTTCCACAAAACCAATAGTGCCTTTCTGGGGTTGTCTTAGAAAAAAAAATTAGTTATTATCAATATCATAAGTGATACAAATTTCTTTTCTTACTTGCTTTTCTGAACGGGTTTTTTTACCTTTGGAAAAGCTTTTGCCTTCTCAACTGGAAAGATTTTCCATAGTAAAAAAGAGAAGACAGAGATAATTTCTGGTTAAGTACCAGAGTAAAACAATTATCAGTTAATGTTTTGATCCCAAATAATTAAAACAATGCCTCCTGAAGAAATCCATTAGTCCACAGCAAAAAGAGTATGTCATTGAAAAGGGGAAAGAGTATCAACAGAAAAAAAGAGAATTCAAGTACCAAAGAATACTGAAAATCTTAATCAAGTTATAAATAGAACAATTCTGAAATAGCATCTTGTACCTGGTATCCTAACGGTTAAATCTCTTTATGAAGTTGCTCTGGTTACAGAAGTTTATCACTATATTACTGCTATTGTACTCCCCTCTCTGTAATGAAAAACTGTTAATTCCCAGTCGCTGCCCAGTGCACACACAACCTCTCAGGCTACAAGCTGAGTGTTAAATGAGAAGAGCTAAACCCAGGAGATGGGCTACTGTTTCTTTACTTCACCTTGAGGGGTCAACTCTGCTAATGGGCCATCATTAACTGAATGAATAGGCAGCTCCAGTGACCATCAAGGACTCCAAAAAATATCATATGGCTCACAGGACATCATTCCATCATGAAACTTCCTGCCCTGGGGGAGGTACCACCTGAACCTAACGACACATAATCCTGAGGTTTATGGACTTGGGACACCACCAGTGCTGGCCAGACCCAGAGGGGGACCAGACCTTCCACAGGACCACTGTTTTAGACACAGCTGCAACCATCACTTCTACAGGACTTCAACAACCACTTCATTGGGGTGTGACCACCACTGAGACCAACAGTAGCCAGGTTGTACTCTGACTATGTGGATGTAAGCCAGTTTTTCTGTGTCATTGCATTTATTGTAATTTTTCTATTAAATTGTTACTCTGACCTGGAATCTCTCTCAAAGTGTTTGTGTGGGTTTAATTTCTCCCAACTTTTTATACATACTAGAGTGTTTCTGACATTTATGGCTTAGGAAAGCAGAAGCCACAAGACTTTCATTTAGTGGTAGAAAAATTAGAGTTGTTTTCCCTTTTTTTCTTTTCAATGTAAGTTTGTTCTGCACAGAACAAAGTGAGCAAAATTATTTATTTCTAAAGAAGCAAGAAAAAAAGAAATTGTCTGGCCAGCAGGACTAGGAAAGTGATCATACCTCTGTACTCAGCACTGGTGAGGTCACACCTAAGGTGCTTGAATTCAGTTCTGGGTCCTTCACTATAAAAAAGACATTGAGATACTGAAGTGATGCCAGAGAAAGGCAATGGAGATGGTGAATGAGCTGGAGTACAAGTCTTATGAGCAACAGCTGAGGCAGTTGAGGTTGTTTAGTCTGGGGAAAAAAGCTCAGGGGAGACCTTATTGCTCCTGCATTTACATGAAAGGAGGTATAACTAGCAACAGGACAAGAGGACATGGTCTCAAGCTGTGCCAAAACAGGTTCAGGTCAAATATCAAGAAGAATTTCTTCACTGAAAAGATGGTTTAGCTTTGGAACAGGCTGTCCAGGGTGGAGTCACCATCCCTAAAATATTCGAGAAATGACTAGATATGATAGTTACTGCTATGGTTTAATTTACATGATGGTGTTTCATCAAAGGTTGGACTTGATGATCTCAGAGGCCTTTTCCAACTTTACTGATTTGATCCTATGATTCTATAAAAAATAAAATATTTAGAAAGCTCAGAACTTCAGAATCACACTAGATAAAGGAACAAAATATCAGGTTGCTTAAGTTTTGTTTTACTTTGTTTTGTTTCAAAAGTATACCTTTCCACATACTGCAACAGAATGTTCGGATACACCAAGCAGTGAAAGGAATGAAAGAGCCCTGCATGACACACACACAGGTAATAAATCATTCTGCTCTTTCAGTCAACTGAGCCTGTGTCACTTCTTCAAATTGCCTTGTGCATTCACTGCAACACGCCATCACTACTTCTTTCTATCTGGATGGTGTTTCAGGCAGATAGCCCCCTTTAAACCTCAGCTTTAGCTAATCACTGAAGACATCAAGCAGCTGCAACTCAATGGCAACTGAAACACAGCCATGGAGTCAAGTGCCATTAGTGAACATCTGGCACTAAAAGAACAACAATTTCAGTATCTCTGCTAGTGAACATATAGACACATCTAATTTTTTCTCCCTTCATACTACACCATCACAGCAACGCTTCTCCAAGAATTCTATCCACATATTGCACACTAAATATTTTGTTTCTCACAGCTACCTATTGCCAAATACAGTATGGGATATTCAGCAATATAAATCAATTCACTTTTCTTTACTGAGAGTACAATATTATTCTTCCCTATTAGACTGCTTTTCATTTATTCCTTTAGTAATTCTGATTTTTGGAGAGGGAGCTGGGGGTGAAGAGAAAGGAGGAATAGAAGATTATTTTTTCCTGATTGCTTTTTCTTTAATTTAGATGGTTTTCTTGATCACTATACATCAAGTTTGTCACCATGAATATCAGTCTTCAACATCACACTGTTAGGCAACACTTTCATTTGAGTTCCAATCTTTTCAGGTTTCCATAGTAACTGCTTAGTACAGACTCCCTGATTAAACAAAGTCACTGTAGCTCTGAAAAACTGACAGAACTGGATTCTGGTTTATTATTAAAAGTGTATAAAAAGTAAATTTATAGATATAAATATATAAAAATCTGTATATATACATGTAACATCGTGTTATATGACAGCATATAATATACATATTGCAGTGGTTTGAAAGCGAAACAAGTGAGAGGCTTCAAGTCAGAAATACAATTTAATAGGAAGAAGGAAAAAAAAAGAATAAAATAAAATAAAATAAAATAAAATAAAATAAAATAAAATAAAATAAAATAAAATAAAATAAAATAGATGCAATGATACAAAAGACCACTGACAGAGTCAGAATACAACCTGAGTTGGATGATGGAAGCAGTGATCCCGTAGAAAGGTCTGGTAGCTCTGATCCTCTGGGAATCCAGTGGGTAAGGTCCCCATATTGTCCCAAGTCCCAGATTATATCCAGGTGAGAATGCTTGGCTCCTCCCCCTGGGCTCCCTGGGCAGAGCATCTCACAATGGGATAATGAGTCATACAGGGGGTCCTTGATGGCCCACTAAAGTGAGATAACTATGATATCTATGAGTCATTCAGCAGGCCATTAACAGAAGACCCATTAACAGAAGACCCATTAACAAAAAGACCCATTAGCAGAAGACACCTTAACAGAAGACACCTTAACAGAAGAGGGAAGGGGAACCTGGAAGAACACTGCTTCAGCAATTGGTTTCAACAGTTCATGAAGGTGGTGATAGAATACTTTGCGCATATCTTATACTACAACCCAGGACACATATACATATACATAATATACATTCATAACATTATAAAAATATTTACTATATGCAGAATATTATGATATATTATACCATATATTAGGACTAAAAATAAAGAATAAAAGTACAAAGTATACAAAAATAGTCATTATAAAGACATTTCCACCAAAAAAATGAAGACACAAGTTCAAGAGAAGTCCAATCATTTTCTCCTAGAAGTTCAATAGCTGCACCGTCACTTGTCACTGCGTCTGCTGTTACTCATAATACTCATTGGCAAAAGAGTTCCAGCTATCTAATATACTCACACACAACTGTAAGAAAGCAACTGTGGACTTTATCCAACTAATTTACAGCACACATGAATTAAATTAGCAAATGTCAGTTCAATTTTTTGTCCTGCACCAGGATACCAGTTGTATCAGATTGCCCTGTTGATTGCCTTAAAACATAGCTGTTGTAAGAGGGGCATTAAGATCAAAATACTTTCTTGATCTGGTCAGCAGAAAACATAATCAAAATAGTTCATCAACCCTTAATGTACTCACTCATGCAATATTTTGCATAGACCAGCTTTCACCCTGTCAGAGTCCTGGGCATTCCTTAGGTTGCCCTGGATGGTCACAGACCTTGGCAAAGAGGCCTGGGACCCGAGCAAGAGGGTTTGAATCCTGGACAGGGGGGTCTGTCCAGGGGGGTTGCCTGGCACAGAGCCCAGAAAGACAGTCTTTGACTTTAGTCCATGGAAAAAGCTTCTAACATTGAGAGAAGAATTACAAGTCACAAAGGTGTGAAAACAGTAGTTTAGCACAGCACAGGGTGGAAAATTTGGTAGTTTTGGGATTCTTAGAATGGAGCTGACTTGGGGACAAGATGGAGATTTTAGGGCGGTGCCCTGCGTTCTTCTTGTTCTCCCTTGGCATCCATCTTCTGATGTGACGTGGGCACAAAGTAGTGTAAGGAGATTGGATCAAAGCAGAAATTACTCTTTTAGTATAGGTGATAGGCATTGGCACGGAATTGTAAATAATAAGTACGTAACTATCTGTATAAGAAGGTAGCGACCTCCCATCACAGGGAGAGTCGCCCTGTGTCCAAGCTGCTGTGAACATCTCGGCCAGGCACAGAGAAAATTGTAAGATAAGGAATAATAAACACGCAAGAAACCTTGAACAACAAGATCTGAAGGCTCCACTTCATTCTCACGCCAAACTCAAAGCCTTCAGAGGGCAAAAAGACTCACTTGAACCACCCTGAACCACCACCTGAATCTCGGGTCAGAAAGAAAACATGAACCTCAAGATCGCCCTGCAAAAAGGAAAGACAAATTTAGGATCTAAGAATCTAAGAAATGCCAGAAATGGTGCAGATGTAGAGTTAGTCAAGCCAGACTGGTAAAGATGTGAGAGGAAATATGACAGTTGCCTATAAAATCTATGGGTCATCCAGTGGAATGAGTGGGAAGCAAATTTAAAACCAAGTACTAAGTTCTCTGCCAACCAGTTTCTGATACAGACCAGGATGCCATTGACCTTCTTGGCAACCTGGGAACATGCTGCCTCATATTCAGCTGCTTGATCAGCACTATCAGGTCCTTTTCTGCTGGGAGGATTTCCAGCCACTTTTCCCCCAGTCTGTAGCTCTGCATGGGGTTTCTGTGATCCAACTGCAGGATCCAGCACTTGGCCTTGTTCAACCTCATTCTGTTATTCTCAGCCCATCAATCCAGCCTCTCCAGATCCCTCTGTAGAGCTTTCCTACCCTTCAGCATATCAACACTCATGCCTGATTTCGGGTCACCTGCACATTGATCTGTGATGACCTCTTCCAGATCATTGAAAAATTTATTAAACAGGGCTGACCCCAGTACTCCTGGGAAACACTGACTGGCTGCCAGCTGGTTTTAACTCCATTCACCAACACTCCATGGTCTAACAAACCAACCAGATTTTACTCAGGAAGGAAGAAGTCCATCCAAGGCCTAAGCAGCCTGTTTCTCCAGAAGGACACTGTGTGAAAAGGTGTCAAAGTTCTTACAAAAGTCTGGATAGAAAGTGTTCCTTGATAGCATGGTCTAGGTGCAATCTCTGGTTCTACCAAACCAGAGGAAGGTGTGCTCTGTTTTGTGGCAGTGCATGTTTTAGGTTTTTGAATTTGTATTGGTATTTTGTTATTTGTTTGCAATGGTATGTTCCTTTCACCCCCTCCATTCCTACCCCTGAATACACCTGGTTTCCCCCTGATGTAATCCCACCCCCTTCCCTTTCACAATTGGCCCAGAGTGTTCCCTGCCCAGCCTGCAACCTGAGAAAGGGGAACAAAAAGGCCGAGCACATGTTCTGACCTGTTCTGGCTTCCCACTCTGGCTCCCGAGCACATGCTTTGGCAAGTGCTCTCCTGCACATGGAGCCACAGAAATAAACACCTTACCTACCCAAGCCAGGACCCGCTTCTTCATTTCCAAGCCTCATCCACGCTTCCAATGAGCAGAATTGGAGGACCCACAGACTGCTATAAATTGGCCTGGGGGACTGCTAGCTGGTAAATGCACCCCCATAGAACTCGCCACTTTATACTGTTTGTATTCTGCTCCTATGTTCTTTCCCATATTTTAGTTATTTACTGAAGTATATGTTGAGACATATTATTAACTGATATAACCTATTAAGCTGAATGGAGTTTTAATTTGAACCAGTAAGGACATTTTGATGTTTTTGAGTAACTAAGTTCATGGTCACCCATATTCAACTTGCAAGACCCACAGATCACTTTCTGTGGCACTCCTTTCCAGTATCTCATTCCTCAGTCTGTCCATACATCCAAGGTTGCCCCATCCCAAGCACAGAAACCAGCACTTTTCCTTGTAGAACTTCATGTGGTTGGTGATTGCCAAATCCTCTAAATTTTTGTGGTCTCTCTGCAGGACCTCTGTGCTTTAAGGGAACCAACAGCTCCTCCCAGTTTTGTATCATCTATGAATTTGCTCAGTATCCCTTGCAGTCCTGTGTGGAGGCCCCTGAGGGCTCTGCAGAAGGAGCAGAACTCCCAGCACTTCCCTGGAGGGGATCCAGCCCTTAACACAATTAGCCAACCCCTGGTCACAGCTAGCCAATCCCCTGCTGCCCAAGGCATGCAGTTAAATTACTTCCTGATATGTTAATGACTCTATCCCTGATTGGTTGTTGTGTTACCCTGGAGTTCTCTACTTTGATTGGTTCTTTGTGGATCCTTCCCCTGCTTGGTTAACTTTTCAATCCGCACCCCTATTGGTTGTTTTACCAAACCCCACCCCCTGGTTGTGCATAAAACCCCAACTCTCAGAAGGGTCGGGGCTTCGGAGAGTCCTTGGTTCCAGAATAAAGAGGCTCCTGGGGGCCTTCCCTGACTCCTGTGATTCTCTCCTGTGCCGCCTGGGAAAAGCCCCGCCTTTGACATATTATATCAACAGTGCCTGGAGAGCTGGCAGGCCTGCTTTGGATACATTGTATCAACAGCCTATGCCTGGAGAGCTGGCAGGCTCGGTTGCCTAGGCAACCCCTCACAACAGAGCGGGTCGCTTGGTTGCTTAGGCAGCCATTCACAAAAGAGCAAATCACTACGCCCGAGTGCCTGTGCCCCCTGAAATTGAGGCCATCCTTCTCAGGGCGACTCACCAGGAAGGTCGCGGCACCCAGAAAACCCTCGCCAGGGCCTGGGCGGTCGGCGACAGTCCTGTGTCCAAGTAATTCATGATGATGTGGGAGAGAACTGGGCTAAGGATGGAGCCCTGTGGGACCCCACTAGTGAGAGGTCACCAGTCTGATGTCACCCCAGTCAGTCAATATAACCTTTTGCACCTGACCCATGAGCCGGTTTCTCACCCATCACATGATGTGTTTATTCAGCCGAGTGTGGGACGGTTTGTCTGGAAGGATACTAAGAGAGACAATACTGGAAGTTTTGCAGAAATCCAAGAAGATCACATCAAGTGTCTTCTCTTAATCCACAAGGTGACTTCCCTTGCCATGAAAGGAAACCAGGTTTGATAAGCAGGACTTTCCTCTCATGAAACTGTGCTGACTGTGACCAACAGCTGCATTGCCTTTCTGGTGTTTTTCAGTAACTCCCACAACAAGCTTCTCCGTAAGTTTACCAGGCACTGAAGTGAGACTGACAGACCTGTAGTTTCTGGGGTCCTGCTTCTTGCCCTTCTTTAAAAGCAAGGCAATGTTCACCAGCTTTGAGTCATCTGGGACCTCTCCAGATTCCCAAGACTGCTCAAAAATCATCAAGAGAGGTTTTGCAATGACATCAGCCAGCTCTTTGAGCATTCACGAATGAATCCTATCAGGCCTCATAGATCTGTACGAATCCAGTGAAGCAGCAGATCCTGCAGAATTTCAGGGTTGACTGAGAGTTGACTATATTTAATTATATATCCTCTGCTAATTGTTTTTTTCTGTTGAGCAAATTCAACACAAAACAAATAGGAAAACATTAAAAATATTCAGTGTCAACACACTAACCATCAGATAAGTGAATAGAAAATAAATGCTCTGAAGAATTCTGCCATGGTATTCAATGTATTAGTAATGGAAATTGCCCTAACATATTGTCATATTTTTCATATTTGCTAATATCAACTAGTTATGAAATAAAAACCACATTTTGTCAGTCACATTGATCTTTCAGATTGGTTTAATACATGCAAGGAATTTGTTGAGCTGTGTCGCCGTGCCTGTTTTTCAAGCCGGCTAGCCTTGGCACAGGTAACAGTTTTTCTTTCTGTGGATTCTCTTTCGCTCGAGCTGCTCCTGCATGGTGATTGGCTGGCGGATGAAAAAGGGGGGACTCCGGAGACGCTGGGTCAGACGAGTTTGTTGGAACCCCGGCGTGGGGTCCTCACCTTGAGAGTCAGCGTGCCGAAGACCCCGGTTAACTCTCGGGTGAGACCTTATAGCTGGGGGTGTTACACAGAAAGGGAACCAATGAGGTTTTACAGGGAGGTGACTCGTATCATAAACAAACATACAAAACAACCATACAATGAACATTAGAAGGTGACAATCAGGATTCTGTCCAATCACTCAATGCCTCTCTCAGAATCTTCCAGAAGTGGGGAGCGACCCCAAAAATGATAGACAGCAACAGGTGGCTGTCTATGAAGTGATGGACAGTTAACTGTCCTTTGGGGGGGGAAAACTTAGGGAGAATACAGAACCAATTACAGAACTGTTACTGGGGAAAAAACAGGGATAAATCGAACGTGGGTAACAAAAAAGGGTACAGAAAACAAACCATTTTACAAAAGAACATTAACTTAGGAATTAAACTTAATATTAAAAAATGCACTCCCACAGAGCTGGATAAAAAAGCTGACAGTGAACATGTAATGTTATAAATGGCTTAACAGATCACATTTCCCATTTTTGTTTTCTATGGGAAATCATTGAATCAGAATTCAAGCAATTTCACACTTGAAAGAAAATGGTTTTATTTATAACACTAAACTGAACAAAGTTCACAATTTCAGAAAAGTCCATAGTATAATCAGAGTCTATCAGATTATAATACAAGTAATATAATCAGAACAGTAATATACTGAACCTGCTGAATATTAATTTTTGCATATTTTTCTTCCATTTTGAATGAAGAGCAAAATGCTGCCTGCACCCTTGTCCTAAGGTGACTATGTATCCCCAAATCGTCTGTTCTGTGTTCTGTACCTTTAAGACTGGCTCTGAGAGTGAGCAGGGAAAGAAAAAGCGCGCAGTTTGTTTTGAGAAACAAACTCACTCCTCGGAATCTGCTCTCGTCCTTGGGACTGTGTGGTTTTTTTTTTTTTCCTTCGTCGGATACACGGAGGGCAGCCAGAGAGTTTTTTTTTTCTCCTCTTGTTAGTCTAGCTAGCTGAGGCAAAGAAGCTTTCCTAGACTGTTTTTTTTATTATTATTATTATTTTATTTTTCTTTAGAACTGTTTAAATCTGCTCAGGACTGAAAAACCCAGAGGAACACCAAGATCTTGCACCCGTGGCCCACCGGGCCAGGACTCGGCATCTTCCAGCACTGAAGGGACTGATAAACAGACTCCTGACACGGACTCTCAGTTTTGCCATCTCTCTTCAGAGCAGCGAGAAGTTTTATTGTTTCATATTATTATTATTGTTATTATTATTATTCATTCTTTATGCTTGTGGGCATTTTGTTTGTTAAATAAATAAGGATTTTTTTCCACTCTATCTCTGAAGGAATTATTTCCCCGAACCAGCTAGGGGAAGGGGCTGTTTAGATTTGCTTTTCAGAAGAACCCCATTCGGAGATTTCCTCCCAAATTTACCCTAAACCAAGACAACCCTTTATTACCTAAATATCTAACTATATTTTGAAAATTATGACCAGGTACAATCAATCATAATTTTTTCATCCAACTCATAACTTCAATGGCAATGGATTCCATTAGAAAATGGAAAGATGAGTGTCTCTGAGTATCTTTTCCTGACATGTTGGAAAACTTTCTGGAAAAAAAGTCATAGGATGAAAGAGGAAAAGAAGAGAATAAAAAATGGGAAGTTTGTTGAATCTATTTTTGGAACCTATAGAAATTAACAAACTCCACGACCTGTTAATGAGATTTGTTGTTACAGAATCTAGCAAAGGATTCTAAATATAATCCTGCCATGGTTTAAGCCCATCTGAAAATTAAGCACCATGCAGCTGCTTGCTCAACCTCCCCTCTCTTTCCCTCCACCCTCATGGAATGGGGAGGTGAATCAATGAAAAACTTGTATAAGAGATAGGAACAGTTTAAAAATTGAAAATAAAGTAAAATATAGTAATAATGGTAAATGGTAAAAATAATGATAATAAAAAGGGAAAAACAAGTCATACACAATGAAATTGCTCACCAGCCACAGACCTGTGCCAGATCCCACTTCCCAAACCCAGATTGGTTGTGCTTCCAGGTAACTCCCCCCAGTTTATATATTAGGCATGTCATTCTGTGGCGCTCCAGAACTTGCTACTAGAGGACTTGTTATGGTGAGAAGGGCTTCTCTCCTATGGATCTTGCAGCGACATGTCAATGTCTTCTAGGTTCTGTTACTTCATTGGTTCATTAAGCTGATATAAGCTTATGCCACCCTGGTTCCACCCCTGTTTTCCCTGTATGTTCCCCAGAATGTTCTCCCTTCCCTTGGTCCTCATTGGTTTCTGTATCCCTGCCTATCCACACTGGTATCCCTTATTGGTTGTTACCCTTTGCCCTGCTATGTACCACCCCTATGCCCTCAGACCATTGGATGCGATGCTCTGCTCCGCCCTCACTTTCCCTGTACTTAAACCTATACCCTCCATTGTTCTTGGTTCTTCTGTCCTTGGTCCTCTTTGGTGCAACTTCAGTAAACTATAAAATAAAGGAATTAACTCTATTCCAGTTGAAACCAGGACAAATTTTGCCAGTTCTCTAACTTTGGAAGTAGTATTTCACATTGAAGAAACCCCTGAAACAAGCTAAGCTTGGTATAGCAATTATCTGGGTTGTTCAGGGTTTTTTTGAGCTAAATTGTCTTTCCAATGAGCTGTATTAAAACATGGATTTTAATATCAAGACGCAGGTCTTCAAAATTGCCCTGTTTGAAATATGAAATGACTTAATTTCTGCAATCCTCTTATCTTTTATCATTAAAATTCTCCAGGAATCTGATATTTTACATGTGTTTGTATCTGCATCACTTCAAGCCTTGATACAATGATAGATGGGGCTGCAACAGCAAAACAACCTCACCAAGTCCCATTCACCTACCTCCTAAAAGGATTAGTCACTTGTTTCTGCACAGTCTGATGCACATTTATATATAGAAATATGACCAGTTCCTTGAGTTGATTTTCAGTCTGGCTTCAGTATCCTATTGATACAGCTGAGAAAATGGTATGTTGCTTTATAGATATGAATGCCTGCCACTGATCAGGCAGTTTTGCTGTTGAATTCTCAAAAATATTTCCTGATTTTTTCAGCCTGTAACATCTGTGGATTTATACATTTTATAGGCTCAACAATTCAGCAGAAGTTCATTACTAAATCTGGATGGACTGACTCTGTCACTCTTTATCCGAGTGGCTTTAGGGAGGAATGGATTGCATAATGAATTCTCTCCCCATGCCAAAAACTGGACATGTATTTTTCACAACACCTTATTCACACAAAATTTGTAATCAAGTTGTGGAACAAATATTGGACAGTCTTGTCCCCACCTTTTAGAGAATTACTGTAGCTACTAGGCACTCTCATGTTCAGCCTTGTTCTTCTCTGGCCAAATTAGTTTTCAGCTTCTTTATACAAAGTAGAACACTCAGTCAAAATCTATATCCTTTCCATAATACATAACTTAAAGATGAAAAAACTTTCAGGAAAATGAGACTGAACTGTGGGGTTTTTTCGTCCCACCATAAGGTAGAATTATCAGCAGATCTTTTAAATCACAGATAAGTCTTCTATCTACTAATTCATTGCTTAAAATTTATCTTTGTAAAAAAAAAAAAGTTTAAAGATAACTTAGCATAGCTATACAAAACAGACCTTGAGTGCCCACTAAGAGAGTTTTCTTTTGTTTGAATCATAGTGTCTTCAAAAATCATGACTGACTAAATGAATAATAAAGAGGCAATATGTACCCCTTTACCTGCACTGGCTCCCAGCACTGTAAACAGTTCTTAGGCAGCCAATTTCTCCCATGCACTTTGGGCATTTAATTAAGGTAGTGGCTTCAGGGTGTCTGCCTTCATGACTGCAATGCTTTATTTTTGGATGTATGCAGAAAACACTGAGGATTTTTGAGGACTGAGCAAATGTGCAGCTAAGTATCTTCTTAGGATACTTGGTAGTATCTAGTTATACATTACCCTAAAATTCCTACTAGCTATAGAAATATGTTTTTGTGGGAGTGCATTTTTTAATTTTAAGTTTAATTCATAAGTTCATGTTCTTTGTAAATTGGTTTGTTCTCTGTACTACTTTTTTGTTACCCACGTTTGATTTATCCCTGTTTTTTCCCCAGTAACAGTTCTGTAATTGGTTCTGTATTTTCCCTAAGTTTCCCCCCCCCAAAAGACAGTTAACTGTCCATCCCTTCATAGACAGCCACCTGTTGCTGTCTATCATTTTTGGGGTCGCTCCCCACTTCTGGAAGATTCTGAGAGAGGCATTGAGTGATTGGACAGAATCCTGATTGTCACCTTCTAATGTTCATTGTATGGTTGTTTTGTATGTTTGTTTATGATACGAGTCACCTCCCTGTAGAACCTCATTGGTTCCCTTTCTGTGTAACACCCCCAGCTATAAGGTCTCACCCGAGAGTTAACCGGGGTCTTCGGCATGCTGACTCTCAAGGTGAGGACCCCACGCCGGGGTTCCAACAAACTCGTCTGACCCAGCGTCTCCAGAGTACCCCCTTTTTACGATCCTCCAGCCAATCGCCATGCAGGAGCAGCTCGAGAGAAAAAGAATCCACAGAAAGAAAAACTGTTACCTGTGCCAAGGCTAGCCGGCTTGAAAAACAGGCATGGCGACAGGAAATTTCTTTTGATGCCCAACGTGGGGCACTCAGCTCTTTTCCACGTGGCAGTTCGGTGGCCGCCGCAGTTTCACCGGGACCAGCCAGAAGCTGCGAAGGAGCTGAAAAGTCTGTGGAAGCTAATCCGGACTGAGTTCAGCAGTGCACTGCATCCCACCCGTCAAAGGGGTCTGACGTTGCTGGACCTGCTCAGGGTGGATGAGACAGGCAGCTCCCTGTCACCCAAGGGAGTCTGTCTCAGCAGAGGATTTCAGCATTGCTGGATTCCTTCCCTTCGACCGGAGTTTTCATGAGTATAGCTCTGCGAGCTATTTTAGCAAGGTTTTTTAAGAAAACGTCGGGGCTGTCGCAGCCCCATTTGGGAAATTGGCCTGGGAAGCTTAGTTCCGGGAGGTTTTTTGACCATGTGGTCACCAGAGAAAGCCGCTTTTTCGCTCTCTCTGGGACATCTTTCACTCCAGTTTTGATTTACGTTCGTTTCATTTACTGATAAGAGTTTTTATTTTGCGGACCGATATCCCCCCACGACATGGGGTCGAATTTTGGGGATTTTTTTCTGCCGGCTTCCTCCTTTGTTCATGCACAACACCCTGGGAGCATGGGTTCTCAGACCCAGACCCGGTTTTAAGAGTGTTTCAGTTTTTTACCGTTCTGTTTAGAGATTTTTTTTCTCTCGGCTTTGGGAAGTGACAGTCAAATAGTATCGAGCTGAATATGGGTGCTAAGCTCACAACTGTCCAAAAAGGGGTTTATTACCAAGTTCGTTGTATTTTATCAGGTCAAAAGTTTGGTTTTCTAAAGCAGAGTTGAAAAAGTTCATCAGGCTGCTTTTTCTTCACTTTCCAAATACAGTGCCCGATCACGTGATTGGGCCTCCTTATTGGGAAGCCGTCTGTCAAAAATTATCTGATTTGGCTCAGTCAGGAGATGTAAAAGCCTAAAAATTCTTAAAATGGCCACATTTAATTATTGTAGTCTTGGCAGAAAACAAGGAAGTGAAGAAAAAGTGAAAAAGCAGTTTGGAAAGAGTTCTTCCCAGTTCGTGTTCTCTCACCCCTCCCCGCAGCCCAAAAACCCCCCGATCCCAAACAGGAATCCTAAAAGGAGCCGGAAAAACCCCCGCACCTATCAGCACTGGCTCCCGGAGGATTCCAAAGCACCCCAGCCTGAGCAATCTTGGCCAGAATGCTTGGGTTTCCTGAGGCAGCCTCGGCCAGGCTGCCCAGGACTTTTCCCTCCCCCACGATTTCCTGGTTTCCAAACCCAGGGTTCGTTTTAGCCTGGCCGAAGGCGAGATGCCACGAAATGGTGCCTCCAGCCCCAGTTTGTGTAATGGCAGTCACCGCATGGTCAGGTCTGTCTCTTTGTCTGACCTTCCCGCCTTTTTGCTTTCTCCTTCCCATAACTCCTTTCGTTCCTCGGACAACCCCCTCCTTTCCCAGACCCCTCCCTCTTCCCAGGAGTTTCTGTCTCCGCCTTCTCCTGAAACCCCTCCCTTTTGCTCTGCCCCAAGGTCCGCCCCCAGGATAATATCATCTGGGTGTCAGACCACTCCCCCTGACAGACAGAGGCTCCGCCCAGCTTCTGGTTCCCACGGTCAGAAGCCCCGCCCCTCTTCCGGTTCCCACGCCCCTCCTCCCGGTTCCCATGATTGGGATTCTGATGAGGAGGAGCTGGAGACTGAAAGCCCAACCCCCAGCCAAATCCCATCCCTTGCTCTGGTTACCTACCTAAAGGCAAGGGGTGGGCAAACAACAAACATCACTTGGCAAGCCATGTCTCAGCATGTAGTCAGGGATTTAGTAAAGGCTCTGAAGGAGTATGGACGAGACAATCCATACTTCCAAGGACTTTTAAATGCCCATCTTGCTGGGACTGTAGCAGTCCCTTTTGATTTGAAGCATCTCTTTAGGTGCCTCAACAATAAGACAGAGTACAAACTCTGGGAGGCAACATGGAGAGATCTTCTAAAAGGCGCCCTTCCGAGCCTGCTAAAAAACCCTGACACTGCTAATGACATGAATGGGGATGCAATCACCCTAGAACATCTAATGGGTGAGGGTGATTGGGCGGGGGCTTCTGAACAAGCTGTGGGCATCCCCAAAGCTGCTCTTGAACTAACCACTTCTCTAGCAGAGAGAGCCTTTTAGAGATGCAGCCCTTTGGTCCCCTCCCTTCATTCTTTGATATTTTTCAGAGTCCTGCCGAACCATACCTCCAATTTTTAGAGAGAATGACAGCTGCAGTGGAGCAGCAAGTACCTCAGCCATATGCCAGGGAACAAATGTTGGAGCTGATGGCCTTCAAGAATGCCAATGAGAAGTGCAAGGCAGCCATCATGACACTGCCAAGGAAGCCTGATTCAGTTCCTACCCTGCAAGATATGATGCAAGTTGTGGGGAGTATGGTTCCTCTCATGGAGCAGGTGCCTTCTCAGTGAGGGAGGAGAGCCGAACATAGGACTGTTGCTGCTGCTGAGGCGCCCGACAACATCATCTCTGCCCCACACACACCTGGCCAGATGAGAAAATCCTTTCGAGGACCCTCCAAAAGGCCTTGTTTGCTGTGTGGGAAGAAAGAGCACTGGTGCCAACAGTGTCCTCTCAAGCAGCAGTTTGACCAGTTCAGGGCTGGCAAAGGGGGTAGTGGCAAAGGGGGTGGTGGTGGGAGACCCCAAAAAGGGTCTCATCAAAAAAACTGAGAGGCAAGCGTGGGACCACCCAGCGCAATGACACCAATTGGGTGGCCCGAGCCAGTAAAGGGGGAAAGGGGGAAGAAGGGAGCAAAAATAACAACTTATTAAATTTGTCTTCTAACCAGATTGAGACACAGGATCCTCTCCAGGATCCACCACCGGACTTGACTTCACCAGATGAGACTGAGCACCTGATTTTGCCACCTCCATCGGCAACTTTGATAACGACCTCTAGGCATGAACCATTTAGGTTGAGCCTTGTTGAACCGCTCCATCTGTGAGACCGGGACTGGCACACAGTTGTGGTGTCTCAAGAGCAAGGTAGGTTGCACCACATTGAGAAAAAATATGTTGTCGTCGGGGATTGCAAATTTACACCCCAAGACATTGAAATTGCTCCAGGGATGCTAAAATCTAACCCTGAGCGTTTCGTTTTATGGCTGCACTGCCTAAACCCACCAACATTTCTCCCCAAGGGACAAATCATCCCCCAGCTAATCCCTGCTTCACTTCGACCTGCCTGCAATTCTGTTCCTGAAGTAAATGCGGTCGTAGCTATTGGGGAGAACAAACCAGAGGAGATATGCAAAATCACAATAGGTGGGGAGTCCACAACAGTAAAAGGCCTGCTAGACACGGGGGCCGACATAACTATTGTCCCTGAAAGTATGTGGTCCCCACATTGGGAATTGCAACACGTGGGTGGACACGTCAAAGGTGTAGGGGGTCTTCAATCAGCTCGACAATCAAAAAGCGTGGTGCAAATTGAGGGGCCGATAGGACAATTGGCTGCTCTTCGTCCTTTTGTTTTAGATTATGAGGCACCCCTGTTGGGGAGAGACCTGATGGCCCAGTGGGGGGTTAGAATTGAAATACCCGACCCTCCCAAAAATTTTTGGGCAGCGGCCACTGAAAAGCGTCTCACCCAGAAACTGAATTGGAAAACTGATGAACCTGTATGGATGGAACAGTGGCCACTTTCTAAACAAAAATTGAAGGTGTTCAATGAGCTCATGGAGGAGCAGCTCAAGAAGCACAACATCGAGGAGACCACCTCACTGTGGAACTCCCTGGTGTTTGTCATTCAAAAGGCTGACAAAACCAGATGGCGGCTTCTTCATGACCTCAGAAAAATTAATGAAGTAACAGAAAGTATGGGGTCTCTCCAAACTGGTATGCCTTCCCCTACCATGCTTCCCCAAAATTGGAATTTGGCTGTAATTGATAGAAAAGATCGTTTCTTCCAAATTCCTACACACCCAGATGACGCCCCACGTGTTGCCTTTTCGGTTCCCACCATCAACCGAGAAGCCCCTCGGAAGAGATACCACTGGAGAGTTTTACCTCAAGGAATGAGAAATAGCCCTGTCATCTGCCAGTGGTACGTCTCTTCCCTGCTATCTCCTGTCCGTGCAGCTGCACACCAGGCCATCATATACCATTATGTTTTTTCTTTTAAAATGCTCTTCTGTAAAAATGCTTGAGTCTTCAAAATTTTGTAATACATATCATTAAAAAGAACAAAAGAAGAAAACACCCTTGCAATTATCCATTGCAGCTGATTTCTAGTTCTCAACTTTTTCTTCACTCTAGAAGCATTTTTGGAAATTAATCACATAGCAAAGTAATCTTCCACAAAGCTATGAGCCTTAGCTTTCTGTAAGCATTTTCTGCTAGCTATTCCTTTGCACATCTATTCCCAGTAGTGTAAATCCTGATTACCATAGCTTGCATCTTAGAAGATATATCTTTCTGTGAATATTGTCAAGAGTTTCACTGTACTCAGTTTCATGTAGCTTACTGAAACTTCACATTAAGAAGGTAAAATTAATAGAATCATGCACCAACACATTTTATTTTCTGTCTTTAAACCAATTTTCGGATCTGGAATCAATAGTGTGAGTACTGCTCTACAGCCAAAAGAAATGAAATATGTCTATGTCCTTCTTGTCATAGATAAAACTCAAACTGGGCAATGAAAAACAGAGCTTCAGTAGCCTGGGGGGAAAGTGTTAAACAAAGAGAAAAAGACAGCAACAAACTAACGATGAAATGGTAGCAGGAGTGAAGAAGCAAGAAGGTGTTGAAATTTGTAACAGCAGAGTAGAGAAATGAGACATCATACAGCAGAAATATGGCATGGTAGTGTCAGGGTGCAGCCAAGACACTTCTCAAAGGAAGGCCGGACTTCACAAAGGGAACCAAGCATCTCAATGAGTCAGGACGGGGCAGTGTTCTCACCAGCAAAAGATGCAGTCCCACAGCTTTTGAGCAAAGATAACATGTCTGGAGACAAGAAGCTGTATCAGACATAGTCCAGTAATAGTCAGGCAAGTTCACAATGGCAAGGCAGGTCTAAGATCAAGCTGTGAGTCACATCAGCAAGCCAAAATTAGGAAGTCAGCAAGGTACATGCACAGGCATAGAGACGCACAGACCACAGCTCAGAGAAAGAATAACGGTGACTGAGTTTAACTACATCTCCCAAGAGAGGTAAGCATACTTTAGACATATTTTACCACAGTGTTCTCACACAGCTGTATCCACCACAGTTTGATCCCAGATTACACTGGTACGTCTCATCAAAATGACCTTGAGCCCAGCACAACCATCTGAGAAATGAAGAATGAGGTGACAAATACAACTGCTGAACTTAGAGCCCTGACAGCCGAACTTCTGTGGTTTTGAAGACAAATAATAGAAGGTAAGAGGAGGATAGTATGTAATAAACAGTGAAGGAATAGAAAGATAGTTGTAGGGCTAGTGTTATTTTAAAAATAGAGTAGCTGAACTGAGAAAATAGTAATAAAAGCTGAAATCCTTATACTCTAAAGACAGGAAAAAATGAAAGCTGATTTATTTTATTTTTAGATCGTTTAGATCCTGTGTTATCTGCTTGCATTACCAATGTGTGGTAACTTCTAGACAGCTGTCAGACCTGCTTTAGAAGTAGAGAAAAAGCAAAAAAAAGAACAACTGTTTATGCTGGGGTTTATCTATACGCTACATGAGAGAAGTGGTGTAGTTTTGAGATGTGCAAGTACTCCAGTTAGCTACAATAAAGATAATGCTGATAATCTTACACAGACAAGAAGGAAAGACTAACATGGAAGGAGTTAAGGTAGAGAGCAGCTGTGACACACCATTATTTCAGTTATAAACTGAAGTTGTAAGTACATAGAGAATAAGAGAAGTTTATACACATGAATGTGTGCATAGCCTATTCACATTCAGGTCAAGTGATCCAGCTTTCTGCGAAGAAAATTATTTTCACCAGAGGTCAGCTTTATCTGGAGATGTAAATGTGGTCTGTACATAGGGTCTGTACATAGTTCAGAAACTCATGACTTTTTAGTCTTAATCTCTACTCAAATTGGTAGTTCATATATTATACAAATACATTAGTAATTATTTTTTCATTTGTACAGGTAATAAATTAATGGCAATACTTAAAACTGAGTTTGTTTCATTGTTATCTTCTCTTTCTCTTTTTCCTTCTTACTCCCTTTTTTTTTTCTTATGTTTATCTTAATTTTCCAGTTTCCATAGATTTCTAGTTCTCTAAGACAGCAGACAAACAGCAGTTTAATGTCTTTCTTTTCCTCTGCATCAGGAAGAAATTTTTAGGGTGACTGATTATTGAAGTTTAACAAAATTCAGATACTCATTTAAAGAATTACTTTCTACTTTATTTTCCCTTACCTTCAGCCATCAGTCATGAACTGCTGCTCCCTAATCACTTTTAAGTTGTACATTGATATATATTTTAAAATTAAATGGGGATCTAAGTCTCTTACTGAGTTAATTTACAGTTTAAGGAACTGTTCAACACAAATAAGTGTATTGGAACCAGACATTTTATTTCTTGATCAATTATGCTCAAGAAATAAAATGTAACTTGTGTTACATGTATAACTTTCTCATTTTATTTTGTCAACAAAAAACCTAGTTTGTAGAAAGAAAAATAGCAAGGGGTTTCAAATTACATTAGAGTGTGATTATTTACTGTACAGTTTGCATTATTTACTGTTAGCTTGCATTATTGTTGACTAGACAACACTTTTGGGCTAGCCTGTGTGTTGCAATGCATGATTAGGCCTTTCCAAGTTTTATATGTATTCTATTTATATCATATTGGTATGTCCCTTCCGGAATCCCTTCACTGATCCCCTTGGTATCTCCCAGAGGGGAGCCCCTTGTCAGTCACCCTGGAAACTTGAAGAGAAATCATCTCCCATTTGGCCAGGCGCTCAGGCACCTGCCCTCTTCAATTATCCTGCTAAGTGTCCCACTCTAGAACCTCCCAACCCCTTCCCATCCATTGGCCCGAATTCTCCTGTGGCCTCAGGCTCTGTCCTGGGGTACATAAGGGAGAAGGACAGGCCGAGCCTTGCCTTTTGCACGTGGAGCTGCAACAATAAACACCTTTCAGACCCACTGCAGAAGCCCTCTCTTCACTCCAAAGCCTCACCCACGCTTCCAGCTAGCAGATCTGAGGGACCCACACAACTATTGCGGTTGGTCTGGGGTAAGCAGCCTGCCGGTAGCAGCCCTCCAGGAGGAAACCACTGCACCTGTGAATCTAATTCATCCCACTAATGCTACCTTTAAAGTTGTGAATGCAGAACGTGCATGACAATGAGAGGCTGTCATTGTAGGGTAGATAGGGATGTGGGGTTCTTCTAAACATGCTATGGGGAAATTTCACTTTGTTTGCTTTTAGAAGGGTGCCTACATTTCAGTTCTAGCAGAGATCACAGCCCAGTGGTCTTGTCTAAATTCTTGTTGGAGTAGTTACCATCTCAGTAATAAACAAAGGTGACATAAAACAAATTTCATCAAAGAACATTTTTAGCAAAGGGAATCATAATATCTGGTCTTGAGTTTTACCTCTTAAAGACATGATAGAGAGGTTAATTATGTTTGTTAATGTATAACTGATATAATAAATATCAATAGCATGATACAAAACATCTCCAGTCATTCCCTTTGGCTCATCCTAGGAAGGAACTTTACCATGGTTTTAAGAACCATGTGCTTTTCAGCCTCTGTGTTACCTGTTCTGGCACAAAATTTGAGCTACTGAGTTTTGTGGGAAAAAACCCTCCCTCAGTAAATCTTCATGCAGTTTATGAAACCCATTTTACCCCACTCTTCAGCAGTTAAGAACCAGTTTATATAATCCACCAGAATGGTAGAGTGGAGTTTAACAAAATTCAGATAGTCATTTAAATAATTGATTTCTATTTTATTTTTCCTTGCCTGTTGTTAATCAATTGCTCTCCATTCTATAATGGAGACCAGACAAACTAACTTTCAGAGGCTACATTAAAAACTTCAGTTGCACTAAAAGAAATGCAAAATGAAAAAAAGATGCAGTTGAATAGTCACATTCTGATATGGAAATGAGTTCTTAGCATTAACTAAAGGCATTAACTTCAGCATTCCTAAAAGACCAAAACTTGCTTGGTAGTTAATATGATATGAAAACACAACTGGGCTGTATTGGGATAACATCAAATATATAGGCATGCATAAATATGTATGTTCTTTTGGACTAAAGTTATTGATTATTTGGCCATGTTCTGCAGCTTCTTTTTAATTAAATCTTTTCCTTTCAGCTTAAAAACAAAGAAAATCCTGCATAATGTCTTTAATACTATAGAGCTAATGAAGCATTACTAAGAATTTTAATGAAAACTTTCGAGAAAAGAAATAAATGTAGATTACTTCCATATATTTGAGGGAAAATAAGTTAATTCCAATAATAGCTTGAATTCAAGATTTGAAAAATATTTTTTTCAGCATTTTATAATCCCTTCAAAATTGCTTTTAATCTTTTCTCTGTCTACTAGTGAGTCAGAAACTACATTCTCAATTAAAAAGATGTGATCTAAAAGCCACCTGCAAAAGTGTCACCTTTATTAGCATTCTGATCCTTTCTTGGTTTAAAGAAATGCTCACACTGAAAATTCACATTATTTACTCTTTGTGGCAAGGGAAGAAGTATAACTTTGTGTACTTGTACATGTGCAGTAATTTTTGAGAGAGTGATAGGACAAAAATCCTGATTCTTAAAACTGAACACAGAAATTACAACTAACTGAGACCCTTTTCCCTCCTCCATCTATTCTAAACAAGCTTAAATTAACCCTGTACTGTTCGGCCTTCTGAGAAAGTTACTTGGGAGAAAGGACAAATTTCCACCTAGCTGCAATCTCATTTCAGATAGTTGCAGAGAGAGATAAGATCTCCCCTGAGCCTCCTTTTCTCCAGAATAAATAACTCCAGCTCCCTCAGCTGCTGCTCATCAGATTTTTGTTCTAGACCATTCACCTGCTCCTTTGTCCTTTTGTGGACATGCTCCAGCATCTTAATTCTTTTTTGGATTTCTACTCCAAAATCTTCATTTTTCCTGGTCTCCATTAAAAATGACAAGAGAAATAATGGCATACCTTTGCAAATTATTCTGTTACACTATTTAATGCCTATATTTATCTAAGCCGTCAAAAGAGAGACTTTTCTGTTGGCAAAACATGGAATTATCTCTGCAAGAGATAAATACTAAAAATAAGCAACAATTTCACAAAATACTTTCTGAGCTATTCAAGGCTTATGATATTAAAAATCAATATACAGCAGTTTCATTCTTGTAATTAAATTCACCAGAAATAATAATGTGATAGCATTTTTTTAAGCTGAATTCTGTAGAGCATGTTATAAAATCCTTTCTTCGAGTGTAGTTTTTGAAATTAATAAAGTCTAAAATTATTCCAAGTTATGTACCTTGTAAGTTGTTTGTCATGAGGTTATCTAAAAGATTCCAATTTATGTACATTGTATATTGTTTATTATGAAGTTAAGAAGGTTATGCTGTTACTTATCAGTCAGTTTGAACTGTTTTGTGCCAAATTTGCACCCTCAAATCTCCCTTCTCCTGCAAACCCCAAATCCCTTTACCTTCCATTGGGTTAGGCCTCCACTGGTCCCCGTCTGCTTATCACAGTACTGACACCCCCTAATAGGGAAATCAAGAAACTCCCGTGATGCTTAGCTCTAAGTGGAAGAGTGGAAGTCCAACTAATGCCAAAAATTCCTTAGAACAACGAGCCAACAAGAAATCTACACTTATAAAGGGCACTACTGTGTGAACGTGACATCCAACTACCTTTGAATGATTTCCACCTTGTCGTCACTTTCTCGCCATGACCTGGAAAGTACTTGGGAAAGGTAATGCCCCTAGATCACACGAGCCAAGTGAATTCCTGAGGATCCCCATGAGGCAGGAATCCCGACTCTGCTGCGTGAGCAGCAGATTCACCTTGCACCTCCTCCTCAGCAGTGACCGGAAGGAGTAGCGGTGGCATGTAACACCCCTCGAGTTCCCCATAGGAGAGCTGAATTCAATAAAGGCATTCAAGGAGCTAATGATTATCTCCTGCCTTTTTTATTTATAACAGTTTTTGTGATTATAAATTTTGAAATGCAGTAAATTGACAGTTTTGATTTCAGCCTGCTAAAAATTAAAATGCTGTTTATCTTACTATGTTTTTCTATTTGGTTCTGTCCTCGAGGCAGTCTTGGTTTGAAAAGACAGGTGTCTGCCAGGGAAAAAGCCAGAGCCTCCCTTGGAATAGAGAATGTAAACTGCCTCCCTCCAAATTTTTATAATTTTGAAATTAAGGGTTTTTCAGTCAAAGATATGGGAATAGGAATAACAGTTCTTTACTAGAAATATTAAAAATAAAAATATAATACAAAAAAAAAAAGCAAACAAATAAAAAAAAGAAAACACTGACAGACTCAGAATACAACCTGACACCCTGTTGGTCAGGGTGTTGGTAGCAGTACAATTAAGTCCTCCTGGAGTGACGGATGTGGTTTTGTTGAAGCAATGATCCTGTAGAAGGGTGTAGTTTTCCTCTGAAGATCCAGTGGTAGTGAGATGGGTCCAGTCTTCCTCTGGGAATCCAGTGGAAACAGGCTGCCCTGGTCTTGTGACTCTCAGATTTATCTGGGTAAGAATGCTTGGCTCCTCCCACTGGGTGGAGCATCTCACAAGGGGGTGATGTAATTTTATCCATCATTCAGTGAGCCTTAATTGCCCATTAACAGAAGATATCCCTCTGGAGGAAGTATAGGCTGTGGAAGAGATAAGGAACACTACCCCTCCTGATTTTAACAGCTGGCCCATTAACAGAAGATATCCCCCTAGAGGGAGGATGAGCTGTGGAAGAGATAAGAATATTTCCCCACTTGGTTTTAACAGATGGCCCATTAACAGAAGACACTGTCCCCTCTCTCCTAGAGTCACAAGGAATGGGTCATAGAAGAGAAAAGACACTTCCTCAACCAGTTTCAATGGATAGTAATAGGATACGTACTTTTGGTTACATCTTGCATTGCAACACAAGACAGAGGTACAGTTCTATTAAATTCTTACTTCTGAGACTGAACAGACTCTCTGGACTCCTGAAGGAATTAAGTGATTCTGAAGTGAGAAGGCTCATTCATGCATTTATGTTACAAATCAACTGCAATTTTGAAATGTATCATTAGATTTTCATGAAAAACTTCGGGTTCTCTCCTTGAGCAAGAGAAGGTTGAAGAAGCTGTAGAAATGCTCCATATGTTTTAGACATGTAGACATAGGCAAAAATCAGAAATACATCGTTTTAATGTAAGAATTAAGCAAAAGAATAAAATGTGGATTTGTAGCTATTCAAATTAATAAAAGTATTTGCAATTTTAATTAATTTGTAAGAGGTCAAAAATTGTGTCCTTTGCATGTAATACATCTTATTTTGTCAAAGCATTATTTTCATGACTTCTGTGTATGAATGTGCATACTATATGTTATCTCTGAACTGCGTGTAGTGTAGTACAGCTTGTATTAAATATACTGATACAAGTTTTACTTCAAAATGTGTGGCTTTAAACTTCATGAATCAAATTTAAAAAAAGGAATATTTTGAGGCATGTGGAGTTACTTTGCCAACTGTTCGTTAACTGTTTTGTGTCTAAGAATTTTCATTATTTCATTGGAGAACATACATAATTTTTAAATCTGAAAGTTCAAATCAATTCACAAGAAAAACACTCAAGATTTCTTCTCATTATCAGAAAAACAAATCATTATATAAAAATTATTATTAGAGAAACAAATCTAAGTTTGTCAAGTCCATGAACACCAGAATAACTTGAATGACTTTCATGTGTGAAGGAACAGAGAAAGTGAGAGAGGGAGAAAGGAAGGTAATGAACTGGAAGCAAATGTATATCATACTGTAAACTAGTATCTGTGTATGGTCTCAAAATCTATAGGATCAAATATATTTGCCGTTGGTATTATATCCTCTTGAGGCTGTAACACACTACATAACTGCCACAGAATAACTTATGAAAAGATAAGGTGTTTGGCTTGCATTTTAAACAAATACAAAATGAAATATCTGAAATATATCAAAGAACTATGACGGTAGTAACACCTCCCTTTTTAAGTGGCTTGGATTCCATATCACACCATGCATTTGCACAGCCAGACAGTCTCCCTTTGTCTGTTTGGACCCTAGTGTCATGCTGTAGCTAAATTTTTTTGGCAAGAAAAACTCATATGGAAACTCCATGTAGCATAGTTGAATTTCATCTAGTTGTCATGTTTCTGCTTCAGAGAATAATTCTTCATCCTGTGGTGTAAGATTCCTTGATAGCTTCTGAACAGCTGTCAAGTAAAATTTTATTTCTAGATATTTCCTTCGCCTTCCAAATCAACTGTTGATTCCCACCTAGTGGGAGCAGAATATGAAATATTTCATACTCCCAGTTATGTAAAAATCAACAAAGTCATCCACCCAGCTGGTCTACTGGTACCCATGGTCAGCAATTGGAACTCTGGCTTGGACTTATATTATTGGCAGCACATGTCAAATCATAGGGCAGAATCAAATTCAGTAATGAAAGAACCAACCATGCTGTGCTAGTAAACATATATATCAGTAAAGAAAAATTCAGCAGTAAGCAGTGGGATTCTGCCTAACCCGAGCAGAAACTTTGGAAGCTTAAATGCATGCAAAAAAAGAATACTAATAACAATGATAATAGCAATAACAACAACAACAATAATAATAGCAATATGAAAGTAAACAATTAGTGGCAGTGAATAAGAAATGACAATGACATAAGAAATGAAATGACAACAGTAAATCATAATATCAGCTAGCTAGCAGACTTCAGTTGATTGTATTGACAAACCCAATAGTCAAATTAAGAAGTATCCTAAAGTGGAAATTAATTCTAACTATGAATTTAAAATCTCACTTATTTCTCAAGGAAGAAACTAAGTATTCACAAGGAAGCTTTAAATGCATGCCTGAACAAGAAAAACAAATACAATTCTTCTAAGGTTAACAGATGAGAGGGCCTGGGAAGATGAGGAAAATTAAATTGAATGATTCTTACTGTCCTGTTCACTCTAGGTTGTTATTCATAGAGAAAAGCATACTAACACAAGAAAATTTTTATCCTCTCTTTGTTGAAAAACAAATTATTAAAGTTATATATCAGAATCAATCAAAGCAAAGAAAATAACTACACATTTTACATGAAATTCATTGTTCCATTTTTATTTTCTTCACAAGATCATGACTTATATGCCTGAATTTTGATTAGGAATAAGAAAGAATTAAATATATAAGAATATATGTAATATATATTAAAAATCTGTTACTCATTATCTAAAAGCTGTAAACACTGAGAATAGCTCATAATAACAGTTTTGTACAACATGATCAGAATAGAAAAGAGTCATGCCCAAACTCTTGTAGGCAGTTATATGCTCTCAAATATGCATATATATATAAGAACATATGAGTATACATATATTCTCACTGAAAAAAAAATGGGTATTGTTCTGGTAATTTTGAACAGACTGTAATAATACAAAGTCACTACATAAATATAGTTTAATTGCCAGTCTCACTATATAGTATGCAACTTTCTAGATATACGGAAAGAGAGAGAATATAGAGGAAAATACTTTAGGCTTTAATAATAGCTTTGTTAACTTAGTAAATATTCCCTGATATCAGATCCTAATTACTTCATTAACCAATTAAATTGGTTAAGACCCATGTCCATGAAGAAAATTGTGTGGGCACATGCTTACCTCAAACCTCCATAGAACATGGCTACATTTCATGTAATTGTTGTATTTCTTCTTTAAAAATTATGACTACATTGATAGCTTCTGAACATCTGTCATATAGTTTTGTTAGAAATTAGCTTTTTCTTCTAAATAATCTATTTTTTTTGCTCCTCTAGAATCAATATCTTCTGTCTGTCCTTTGCTCTGCCACATCTGGGCCCAGCTGCTCCTGAAAAGTCACAATTTTCTAGCCATGTATGAGGGAGGAAGCAAAAGAGGGTCCTGATCCCAGAGTTTTGGAGGTTTTCCCTGTATATTCTGTGAGGAAAGTCTTCCAAAGTTAATTTATTTTAAATCAACCCCATATGAAATGAATACTTCTGTTAGATGCCTGCCAACTGATGATAAAAGCAGGAAAGCTTTTAGCTTCCTCTGTTTCTTTCTCATTAACACTGGTCAAAAATACAGTTATGACTTAAAAGCGGAGATACATCATAAATAATTGAAGTAAATTACGTAAATAATATTTTTGTTGATGAGCATACAAACTGGATCCAATCAATTATGAACAGAATACTGTGCAACAAACACATCGCATGCATTAAATTAAATTATATACTGGAACAAGATAGTTTTCTTTATATCTCACACCGTAAGAATTTAACCCTGGATTACTGATCCTTTGCCTCTGTAACTGATTCTTTAACAACTCTGATAGTTGCCAAGAATTTACTCTTCTTGGCAACCTATGTTTCTCCTGAGCTGAAGAAAAAGGGCAACACAATTTTGTTCTGTAACTTATGCTGTAAGTTGTTCTTTGCTGACCTACTACTATGGGTTTAATTTATCATAATAGATAAAGACTGCAAGTTAGCCATAAGGAATTGTGCTTGCTTATGCCTAAAGTCAAGTCAAGATTTCCCACTGTCCATTTAATTAATATTTTAATGGATGCTTTAATGCAGTAAAAAATCATTAAAGTAGGACCTAAACTTGTTTCGAATAAAAGCATGTATATGCAATCATAGCAGTAGAGTGAGACTCTCCCTTCAACTCATGTTGTATTTTCTAGCAATTTAGTGTAGTTATATAATTAGAAATAAAACATGTCCATAAAAAGTAATTCAAAATGGAGAGATGAAAACAGAATAGGCAAGAAATATTCCAACAACATACCATAAAAACTCTTTGCCTTTTCCAGCCATTAATGACTTCCTCTCACTAATCACCAATAAGTCAAACAAGGATAACCATACCTCCAGTATAAATCATTCAGTTCAAACACTCCCTTTGATTTAGACTTCACAAACTAGCTCAGGAGATTTTGTTTGATGAATTGTGCTTACATCTTTAGTTCATTTAAAATGTATATATTTTGTAGTTTATGATGTAAACCCTAAATTAAACAACCCATTCCCATACTTGCCCACCCTCAAGGGTTCAAATACAGTTTAAGCTGCTAGAATGAATGAAGAGAAGTAAAGTTGTCAAAGAAGAAATACGGCCATATAGGACAAGTTTGGCTGTGTTCATTCTGTCATTCTTTTCTCTCTTTTTCATAACCATGAAACAGACATTACAGTGCAAAAGATTGTTTATGGAACATAGATTTTTAAACATAAACTGCCTAGTGTCAGGAAACTCAGAAATTAAATTTCTTTTCTGATTTGCTTCATGTGCTGCTTTTTCCTTCATCTTTTCCTTCCAAATATGATTTTACCCTTTGATGAAGTTGATAATATAATAGAGTTGATCTACTCTTGCTTATATGTTGCAATTCACCATATGTTTCCTAAAGTTTTTATGAAGTGGTATAAATCTAATTTATCCTATAGATTCATATCTAGCAAATGTGAAAACAATCATTTGTATTAGTATTATTAGTATTACTAGTATTCTTAGTATTATTAATGTTATTAGTACTGGTTTCTACAGAGAATATTACACCTTTTTTTTTTTTGAAGAGAGTAAAAGATGATCTAACGTTCAAAAAGAATGTATAAAAATCAGCATATGGTTTACAAACATTAGAAGAAAAGCAAGAGAGTGTTTGGGAAGTAATATTTTCCTTTAAAAATCATGTACACTTTGACACAAAATATGAAGAAAACTGTGCATTAATTATGAACATATGGAGGAATAGATACATGCTGTCCTAGGGAATTGATGTCATCATAAAATATAGGAGAACACAGATTGATTATAGAACATATAATTTATTTCAGAACACAGATGCTACATTGTAGTCTAAATATTTAAAATATTCATTTGTCCAGTTATTTGCTCATTTAGACTACAGGGAACAATTTTTTTTTGCTTTTTAAGCAAATATAAAAGGTGAAATGATAAGAAAAAGAAAATAAAAGATCAAAGGCAAAATAATGGTTAAATATTCCTTTCAGTTGTTTTGAAATGCTGCAAATTTCAATTAGAATTTACGAAATCTCCCAGATGCTTCAACTGACCAGGCCTTTCCCCTGAAATGCCTCTATTGTATTTATTACAAAGATTTGCTAGTGCAAAGTACAAAATAGATAGTTCT
Organism: Trochalopteron elliotii; assembly: GCA_024734555.1. Classification (NCBI taxonomy): domain Eukaryota; kingdom Metazoa; phylum Chordata; class Aves; order Passeriformes; family Leiothrichidae; genus Trochalopteron; species Trochalopteron elliotii. The sequence continues at coordinate 2,119,872 of JANPWX010000016.1, forward strand.
TTAGATAAAGACAAGTTATCAGTACTGTGACTGTAAATGTATTTAACCACAAAATACATGAGCAAGCACTCAGCTGATCGAATGATTCTTCCAGTCCTACTACATTTATGAGCTTTGTTTTCACAGCTTATTCTCCATCAGGACCCTTTTCACAGGGCTGCTGCCTAACAGAAAATATCCCCCTGGAGGGAGCATGGGTCATGGAAGAGATAAAGAACACTGCCCCACCTGGTTTTAACAGATGGTGATAGAATATATAATTACTGTTACATCTTGCATGGTAACCTAAGACAACAATATTCTATTCATTTCCTATTGTTATAAGACCAGGAAATGAAGAACGCAGAATGACAGAATAGCATAAAAAAGCTTGGGTTCAAGTTTGTTCTTTGAGAGAAAGGGGTGGGGGGGGAATTGCCAAAACTATTAAAAGGGTAAAAGAATTGGACAGACTGTGAAACCATTATATCTGGTTTATTTATTAATATTTAGATTTTTTTTTTTTACAATTTTCTTTGGTTGAACAATACCACATTTTTTTATTTGAGGAGACCTATATTTTGCCTAACAATGTGGTAACCTCACGTACAAAAAGAAATACAGGTTTGGGTGTGTTTTGTGTGTGTCTGTAATTCTGCAATTTTATTTTCTCTGTGTTTCCAGGTTCTTTCATGTCTCTGAGTTGCCACAGTACAGAAAGGTTTGCAGCTTATAATTGCAAGTAATCAGAAGGAAAATCTTAATTAATTTGCATACCTGTACCACTTCTGTTTTCTTTTGGGACAGTAATGAAAACTGCCACAATTCTGTTAGCATCTCAAAGGAAATATCAGCATTTGAACTAGTCTGTAGCAGTTCTGGACAGCAGAATAATACATTTGAGCAAATGCTTCACTATTCAGTTGACAAATAGAGAACTGCACCAACATGACTTAAAACATCACATTCAAGCTGTAGATCCTTTGTCAAGCTGTGTGTTAACTCAGCATGAGGGGCATTGTGGAGACATACCAGAAAAGCTGTCACTAGAAGCTAAAAGAACTTTAGGCTTCACTGCTTGCTTCTCACAAGGATATAAGTAAAAGGTTGCTGTCAACTCCTGCTTCAAATTAAATAAGGAATAAGATTCAGGCTTGTCTCGGCACTTTTCCAGTTAAACCACTAAATATCTGCAAGCATGAATGCACCTTGTAAGTGTAGTCAGAAGCCTCGGGAATTTAAGGAGATTTTTCAAGAGCTGTTATCATAAAAGCAGCCAAACAATGACTGACTGTCTGCCAATATTTGTATTTAAACTTATTTAGTTAAGTATAAGCTGACTCTTCGATAAATGCATTTATAACAACCTTCATGTAGTTCTAATGAAGTGTTTTGGAGACCTGATTAAACAGTATTTACAAATAATATTTGTCTCTTTCCCTCAGATTTACACTTTTTTTTTTTTTTCTTCCTGTGTGGAAAAGTATAATATACCTGGTTCTGTAGAAAAACGATTAATAGGAGTGTATTTTAATTGATTTTTTAAAAACCATTTATTCTCAATATAGCTTGTATGTCTTTCTTCACATGGTTTCAAACACACCTAAGATATTTAAAAACTAAATTTTCTGCAGAAATCATGTTATAAACAGAGTATAAGACTTGAGTTTGTTAAACTGAAATATGCTTACTTCATCTGATGCCCCCTTGAATATATGCATAAATCTTAGTAAGATGGTTATTCAACTTGCATGACATTGCAGATACTCCACTAGAATTTTAGTATAAAAAATTGTTTCCTCTGCTTTCCCATATTTCCTAGGTAACAGAAATGACACAGCCTATAGCACTGGTAGTGCCAATGCCATTTCTGTTTTCTGAATCTTAAAAAGAGAAAAAAACAAGACACTGCAGATTAAATTATATACAGCTCATACTTTCTTTTCAAGAGTTTAATATTTAGTAATCCTCACTCAACCAAACTCACCTTTGAAGTTCTTTGCAGCAAGAAAGACTGTGGGATCCAGTTTCAAAAGACTTGCCCCAAAGTTTCATATCAAAATACTGACAATATTGAACAATCCTTTTGCTACTGATAAAGTATCCCATTTTGATATACTCAGCTCATTCTTACAGAATTCTATCTGAGCACCAGAATATGAAAAAAACAAGTTTTTTCAATAGTTTGTAATAACTATTTGATTATTACTTGTGAAACTGTGAATTTACCTTTAAAAAGGTTTTGCTGCAACAATGCTACCAAATCTTTGGAAGTTCCAGACACTACATATACACACTTAATGGAGAGTGTTTCAGCTTTATATTATTACTTCAGGTTAATGCCACCTTACCCTGCACTAACATTGCTGTTTTGAAGATGTGGAGCCAGTCATACAAAGTCACAATACTGACTAAAGGACAATGTACTTTTGTGTATGTGTGTGTGTGTGTGTGTGTGTGTGTGTGTGTGTGTGTGTGTGTGTGTTGAGCTGTTGCGGTGCATGATGGAGTTTTCAAAGCTGTATCTGTATTTTGTTTATTTGCCTGTATTTGGTAGATTCCTTCCCAAGCCCCTTCCAAAACACCCCCACCCTTAATCACCTGGTATCACCCTGTCCTGGACCACCCCCTTCCTTCCCTCATTGGCCCAGAGTTTCCTCCACCCAGGCTGCGTCCTGGAAAAGGAGAGGACAAGGGTCCAAAACTCTGTTCTGGCACGTGGGCTGACTGAATAAACACCTTCACAAACCCACACCAGAACCCGCTTCATTATTCCAAGCCTGAAACCATGCACAGCCAAGAGACTGAGGAATCCACAAACTGTTTTAGTTGGTCTGGGAGCTACTGCTTTAGCCAGTAAGCAGCCCACACAGAGAAACCAACTACATTGAGTTAAGCTTCAGTGACCTGGAGAGGTGGGAGAATTGTCTTTGAGAAACTCCTCAGTCACTGCAGGGACAATCAGAGACCTACATGTAGCACAAAGAATCAATTCAGCCTGAAGAGAGTTTGTTCTTTTTTCTTAATCCAGAAAGATGCTCATGCAGTGACTCTTTCCTCCTTGAGTTCTAGCTGATACAATCTAAACAAACATGACAAGACATGAGAAATGTTATTTCTGCAATATAACTTCAGATATGACTTCTGAGAAAAAAAAAAATAGAGCAGAAGCTGTCATTGGTTTTCCAGGTGTAGACACTATTTGTCAACCTTAATATTCAGTCCTACCTGGTCATGCTGCTCTATTAAAAATCTTTGCTGAATCATTATAAATAAGGCATTATGGTAAGCAAATTATTCTCTCCATTCATATAGCTCTGCCTTTTGGGAATTATTATTTAAATTACAAAGTGTTTATTGCCAACATAATGATGTTTGTTTGTTTGTTTGTTTGTTTGTTTGTTTGTTTGTTTGCATCTGGGCAGCTGCCCAACAAAGATTTTAGACATGTAAGAGAAAGAAAGATTACATGATGATTATAATTTCATCAGATATCTTTTGCACCCAAAATCCTCTTAAATGAAATTAAAAAAAAAAATGCACAGCAAAGATAAATATCAGTGGGATTTTGGTACAGTAGTGACATGTTCTAGAAGCTGAGCAGGTGTTGGTCTACAGAATAAAGCATAGAGGAAGATGGTAGTTACTTTCAAAGCATTAATATCCTATGGAAATATAGCTATTTACCTGTTACTGGGTGTTCCATAACAGTAAATTCAGTCGAAGGAGAATAACTTGAGAAGATTTGAAACTAATTTTTGTAAAGAAAATTTGTCTTAAACATGTTTTTCTCACTATGCTCTCTGACCGTTGAACATGGTAGGTACATTGAATATATAGTTTATTAATAGCAGAAAATAAATATGCCAAAAGAAAAGTAAATAGTAAAAAATCCACCTTACTACTAATCTATGACGGACAAGCTAAAAGCTGGAATGATCAATTTACATTGACAACTATATAAGCATTCTTATGAGCTTATATAATAATCCAGAGCTCTGAGATCCTAAATAATATTTATAATTCATAATGTTTCATAGCAAACAGGATCTAGCATGTCAAAAGAGTGGGCACAGCACTTTTTAACCACCCAAGCATACAGCTACTGAGCTCATTTACTCAAATGGCATGAATTTTACTAGTACAGGACATGGTTAAGGACACTAACAAAGAAAAGCCAAAGCATGCAAGTTCTCTTAGTTACTACTGATAAATTACAAAGCCTAAATGAAATCCTATTAAACATTTTTTGCAGTAAGCATCCAGAATGTGGGCCTATCTGCACACACATGCAATTAAATATACTACTTGCTTTCTTTTATCCAAGTACAATTTCTGATAATAGTTATCAAAAATTCAATCCCAGGAAGGTAAGGTGAGTGCAAAACTTCAGTTGAAACTAGCCTGGTAGAGGAGATTCCAGCAATGAAATGTGACACATATATCACCAGGCCAATTTCAAAGTGTGCATATATTTTCTCTGATGGTGAAGAAAAGCAAAATAAAACAGATATAACCCATCTTCATGTGATCGCTGCCATAGGGAGCTAGAAATATACAGTGTGATGTGTATAAGAAGTTTTCCTTATGTATTCCTAAAAGTGTGACTGACGGAAAGACATCTGAAGATCTTTATTGCCAGCATTATACCCAAATTTCTCTTCTCTGAGAAACAGAGCTCAGTTGGTATGTTACTTGTCAATCACAGATGCCAACAATAATGAACAGTGAGTTGTTGATTGAATTGCAGGTCATGGTATCAGACACTCATGTCCAACAGCAGCAGGACTGGTATGACAGTCATTGAGCCAGTGAGAAGAGAAGAAAGAGCAGCCTTGTAACTCACAGACCCAGCCAGATCCCTGGCTCTGGAGCACGGATGGCAGAGCAGTGAGAGTATCATGGGTCAGCCACAGATAGTGATTTCCAGGCAAGTCCACAGAGGGGAGACAGGCCCAAAATAAAGCCAGGAAGCCAAGTTGATGGATCAGGATGAGGACCAATGAGGTAAATGGCCAAGCAAAGGCACAATAGACCAGCAGTGCCTGAGCTTAAGCACAGCTGTTAGGAGAAAGAGGGGCAGAAAAAGCTTTTCCCACCTCAGTCTGCGACGTTCTGATTACATTTTGCGTGCCTGCACCATGTCAGGGTAGGCCATGAGCACAGGCAGCTCAGCCTCTCAGAGGGTTGTGAAAACCCGGGCTCCCACAGCAGTGTAAAAGGTGTTAATCTGAGAATTCCCTGGAGTTGTGTGGTGGTGCACTCCTACTCCCCTGCCTTTTTCAGGCCACACTATGGTATGAGAAATGCTGGTTAGGCTTTGGCCTTGATGAACAGTGCACTGGTCTCAGGTCGTCTTGAGCTTCTCAGAGATACTGTCTTTTCTCAGGAACTCCTGCTACCTAATGAGCTCCTGCTTATTTTTTTATTATTTTTATGAACAACTTTTGAAACTATATTTTTGCTGGAATGTCATACCATCTTTGTTCTCTCACTTTGATAGAAAGTTTCCAATCTAAAATTCGGGAAGGATGAAACTTTGGTATAGCTAAAGCCCCTCTCTCATGGCCCTATAAACATGGGAGAAATGTTGCTCTCCTAGATGTTTAAGTACATTAGATATCTAAGTAGGATAGGCCTGTAAATAAGTTACTGTTGTGATATAGTAAATCCTATATGAATCCTTTGCTAAAGTGTTAAGGTCCATTTAAGTTATAAGTTAAACAATGTTAAGTTTTTAGGCCATATTCCTTTTTATGCTTGCCCTTTCTATCCTTTTGTCTCTCTCACACACACACACACACACACAAATAGTTCTGGGTTAGTTCTGGTTAGTTTTAGTTTGGTTTGATTGACTGGATTTTTGATGCTTTTTCTTGCTGTGCCTTAACCATATAGGATGTAGTGGAGTGAACCTTGCAATTAACTCTGTCATGCGGTTGCTTTTATGCTAAATCTGTTTTAACTGATATCTGTCCCAGTGATTCTTTAATGACCTAAAACACCATTTTTTAAACAGATTAAAGTGTGACTACTTCTCACAGTAGCAGGCCAGTTTGTGTGAGTTTTCTTGGGCCTTATCTGGTTTAGCATGCTTTGTATCCAAAATCCATTATCTTCATTTTTAGTCCTTTTCCTTACACCATTTTGTTTAGAGCTGCCTGTATGGTTTCAGTCTCCTAAGCATTTCTTGTAAGGCCCAGAAATGAGTGCTTACAGGAATGCTACAATATTCACTACAAAAACTCCAATGAATATTCATTGCACTTTGCTCACATATAAGAATTAGACAAAATAAAGAGTCTCCCACTGGTAAGGTGGACTTTGGGCTTGAAAACTCTTAATTATCAGGAAGAGTGAAAGACAATGTTTTCTTCATTTTGATTGGTACCAATACATGAGAAAAAAAATTCGATCATTAACTCTGTTACTTAAAAGTAATTTAAATATGCAAAAATATCCATATAAAACTGTCTTAGGCACTACATCCTTTTGAACACTTCCAGGGTCAGTGGTTCTACCATTTCCCTGTGTCACATATAAAGGGGTGATTTACTCAAGCCCTTAGTATTTGATTAATTTGTCAGTACCCCAGGACAGCTGAGACCCTTGTGCCTGATCGGTCTGTCAGGGTCCTGTTACGGGGACCCTTCACTGAGCAGTTCACTAGATTGGAGGGTGGTTTGACTGACATGTTTAGGTTCACACACCAAAAAGAGAAACTCCCTCGAGGGTCTCACACCTTTACCCACTGCCAGCAACAACCAGTGCCCTTGAGGGACTCACATTAACAGTTTACAGAATAACACTCATTACATAATAAATTGCAATAAGTTCAAGAATTGCCAGTGATATTATCTGACTGCAAAAATAAATTCAAAGCAATATATTAATTCAAAGCAATATACTTACAAGCTTTAATCCCCAGTTAAAGCTAGTTTGAGTTAATCATTCAGCAGATATAAAGTATGTTTCTTACCCAATAAGCATCCCCACAGTAGAGAAGACAAGTTCAGTCCTTGTCTGATCCCAGAGGTTCCAATGGATTCTTATCTAACCTCTCCTCATTTTCAACTCATTTTTATACTATTTCTTTGTGCTTAGGTGGAGCTTGAATGACTTTAGTAATGCACCTTAGTGGATGGTGGTTGTATGTTGAAAGCAGGTATCTCAGGATAGTACCTGAGATAACCTTGGGATGAGCATATGCATCAGTCCAAAGACAGTGATTTCATAAGTTGCTGATTGTCTTGGGGTGACATGATGTTTGTATCCCAATCGTCTGATAAGTCTGGGACCTGGGGGAGGGGAGAGGGGCCGCAGTTTGTTTTTAGAAACTGTCCTCCTCCGACTGGCCTTGAGAGTTGAATTCAACACACACAGAGAGGGGTTTTTTTCAGTAGTTAGTTAGTTAGTGTAGATAGCAGCAGGAGGAGACGCTTTGCTTTCTTTTTCTCCTTCTCCTCCTGTTTTTTTTCTTTTTTTCTTTCCTGTTTTTTTTTTTCCTTTTTTCGCTTTTCCTTGGAACTGTTCAAAATCTCTCTGGACTGAGGACCCGGGGGAGTGCCGTGGGGGCTGCATCTGGAACCCACCAAGATCCGCACAGCAACGCTGCCCAGCACCGGAGGAACTGAGACAGAGCAACCACCTACAGGACGGACTTCTTTCCTAAATCTGTCATCTCTTCAGAGCGGCATCATCGGGTATTGTTCAATTTATTGTGCCAGGGAGGGCTTTGCCTGTTTAATAAACAGGGTTCTTTCCACTTCTCTCTGAGAAGGTTTTCTTTTTTCTCGAACCAGTTGCGGGGAGGGGAGGGAGTGCCCCTTAGGAGGTTTCCTCCCAGATTTGCCCTAAACCTCGACACTGATTCAAGATCAAGATGTTTTCCTTTATGCCCCTTGATGCCTTGGAATGGCTACCTAGAACAGAGGCTAGACAAGATTAATAGTATAAAAGTGGGTATTAATTAAAGGCCTTCAATAGGTACACCTTGGGCACTCAGAAGTCTCCTAGAGGGGCTTCACCCAAGATGGACAATGGTCACGAGTTTTTCAGACAGATATGTTTGATCCATTTACATATCAGGGGTTAATCCTCCAATTATAACTTCAGGTAATATACCCCAAGTTTGCTCCTCCCCAACTCACTTTTGTTTATGCTTTGGGGCCTGAGACAATAAGGTGTTCTTGAGCTTCAGGCCTAGAGGAATTGTTTTGTCTGACCAAAATGTGAAGACAGTTAATTAACACTCCATATGGAATTTTAGAGTTATGTACTAAAGCAGTACAGGATTTGAAAAGTATAAAAGCTAAAATCCTAAGGCATCACCCTTAGTTTTCAGCTGCCGTGTGCCATATCAGCTGGAAAGCGCTACCAAGTTACTTCTCTGCAAGGGTTTTGACTGAGCCTGGCTGCAGTGTCTCCTGTCCACCCTCTGTTTACTCCCCTTAGGTTGTATTGTGTGTGGGAGGTTGGATATGCTGACCACATTCCATTCAGGGAGTAGCAACTGTTTTTTTTTCCGTATGACTTGTGTACAATTATCTTTTTACCCTCGGTCATCTTCCCACTCCCTAGGCAGTCTTTTCCAATGCTTGACTGGCCTTCCAGTGAAGAATTTTTTCCTAATGTCCAATCTAAACCTCCCCTGGCAACAGTTGAGGTCATTTCAGCTTGTCCTTTCACTTGTTACCTGGGAGAAGAGACTGACTCCTACCTCACTACATCCTCTCTTCAGGGAGTTGTAGAAAGAGATAAAGTCACCCTTGAGCCTCCTTTTCTACAGGCTAAACAACCCCGGCTGCCTCAGCCACTCCTCATCAGACTTGTATCCCAGACCCTTCAACTCATTTGCTGCCCTTCTCAGAGATCAAGATCTATGCCACAGTACATATAGATATCAGTTTTATACTAATCATAAAAGTTGAGTTATTCATAGTAACTCATAGCCTTGAGAGTACAGTTTTATTAACAAGCACATCCTTGATAAAAATTTAAATTTTACGTATCATACTTGAGTGAACATGGGAGTATCACCAAATACATATTCACTTAATTAATCTGATATGCTGTTTGTATACAGTTTATCATCAGTATTCATTACACATCCTTTGCATTATATTCTCTTTCATGTTGGCAGACTACTGAAAACACTGGGTGATATTTTAATAAGTGTGACCACATAAAGCTGAATATGATTCACACCTGGAAGACCTAGGCATTCAAAAGCTTATCTAAAAAAATAAAAAGATAAAAATCTCATGTTCCTATTTGACTTGCTCTTGAATTAGGAAAAAATGTTTATGGGTATCTCCAGCTTTTAGACTAATTTTCCACTAGTATGCTAAACTCCATTTTTACCCATGTCATGTTCTAATCAGAAATAGGAGTATTGCAGACTTTGTATATAAATCTTAATCAAAGTGCTAGTCTCACTGCAACTTTCATTGAGAATTCTTGCTGCTTCTGTTATATTTGTACAAAGTATAAATAAATATTCCAAAAATTTGAGTCTGATCCCACTTATTCTGTTGTAAATTAGAAATAATTGCACAGGAATTAATGCAGTTTCATTAATGACAATGCTATGTATCTCCTAATCCGAAAGTTGTGTGCCTGAATTATTGGGAAGAAAAGAAACAAAAAATGTGCTCTTCTTCCCTCTAATGAAAATGATTTTTCATAAAGTACAGTCTGAATTTCTAAAGTTTAGCAAGTATCATAGTTCATGCCCTATGTTAATCTGAAAGTGTACTGTTTAAGAATGAGCACACAATTTTAAACATCTCTGAAAGGACCTTCTGAAATGACAAAGTGTGCCTTTAATGGAGTCTACATTTTAAGAGCTTGGATTCAGCTAGTTTCACTGGTGTAGGTACGCTGATTCTGATTCATGCCAGAGTATAACATATACCATTAATGTTTGGCAAATGTCTTTCATTGAGTGATATAATTTCCTGTCTTTCCTGGCAGAAATCTCTGTAGTAATGATACTATTTGAATATCCTCCTAAATTTAGTTCCTTCCATTACATATTGATGTCTGTATTTTGTATTTTTGAAAAGCCTAATAGTATATGGTAATATAAATAAGTAGGGAAAACAGACTGATTTTCCTCATCCTCTAACAATCTAAAGACAGATTCTGATGTAATGTTCTGTATGCAGGTTTCTCATAGCTAAACAAATTGAACTGATTTTCTTTCCTTCTGTATAAATGAAGACTTACATTGTGTTTCTTATCAGAATATGAAAGGAAGTGAGTAAAAGAACAGAATGTTTACATGCAAAAAAACTCACATATGTGCAGGAGAAGAAAAAAGATAATCCATGTTTAAAGATGATACCTGGACTATTCCACTATCTGTTATTCTGGACAAGTGAAAACTTCTTTTTCATCAGTGCTAATTGTTCTGAGTGGAAAATTAATGCTATTTCTGGTAGCTCAGTTAAGTCATTCAAAGTTACTTCAGGTGTCTCTGCATGAGTGAATGGTATGTATCTTGTAGGCACAATCTGCAGAAGAGGTCTCCACCTGGGCTACATGTACCTGCACTGTACATTCAGGCCACATGCTGACTTCAGGGAATGACTAGACAATAAAATTACTTTTAAATACAATTACTTTATTTTACTGGGTCAGGTGTGTTTTTTGTGTTTGGTTTTTTTTGTTTGTTTGGTTTGGTTTTTTTTTTTTGGTTTTTTTTGGGTTTTTTGTTTTTTTGCTAAGATCTCTGTACTCCTACAGGTTTATTTTCTTGACAGTTAGTATCCTAGTTACCCTTTCCACTGCTTCTCACTTCCATTTGACTTGTTTGTTCAAGTTATACTGTTTTTAAAAAAACCTGACAATTACTGTTCCTTTAAGACCTTTTGAATACTCAATTTTTGGTTCTCATGTCTCTTCAGTGAGCAGTGCTTGCAAAGAATCATGGTCTTTTCTGCTTCTTGTGCCACCCCACCAGTGAGGCAGCTGTGGGTGTGCAAGGAATTGGAAGTAGAAATGTGATGTCATGTGATGTCATGCTCAGCATTCAGAGCTGAGGAAGGTGAAGGAAGATCGGGGGACCTTTGTGTTTGGAGTGACATCATTTGGCTTCAAAAGTCACTGTTACATGTGATGGAGCCCTGCTCTCCCAGGGATGGCCGAACACCTGTCTGGCCTTGTGAAGTGGTGAATGGATTCCTTATTTCTATTTGCTTGTACGTGGCTTCTGCTTTACCTATTAAATTTACATATGGGATTGTGTTCATCTCAAGCCATGAGTTTTCTCACTTTTGCCCTTCTGATGCTGCTGGTGAGGGAGTGAGTGGCTGTGTGTGGTTTATTTACCAGCTGAGGTTAAACTATAACAGTTGTGGAATGAACAAGAGTTCCAAATTATATATGATTATTTTCTGTTCTTTTGATCCTTATAGCCTATGACTTTAACATCTGTCAAAAGGCTCATTTTTGATTACCTCCCTGTGCTTTGTTCTCATAAAGTAAATGAAATTTCAGTAACAGAAAGGCACCAGTATCAGTGAGTTAATATTTTTTGCACACCTTCTTGAAGACGAAATATACAAGGAAAGAGAGAAGTGAGGAGAGGAAATACAAGCGATAAAGAGAAAAATATAGTAAGGAAAAGTCTTTGCAAAGGGCAAGTACAACAGGGAATGATGAGGTAGATGTCCAAAATGGAAATGTCCTAGAAAACATAAGATGAGGAAACATAAGTTTCTGAGTTTGAATTAGTGAAACAAACCAAATCCATGAAAACATATTGACTTTTCTTTTAGACAGTTTCAAGAACTCTGAAATTATAAAAAATAAAGAAGAAAAAAATAGAAGGCAAAATTTTGTAGGGTGAATATGCAAGTGATCTATGATTCTTTATTTTTTGATGATTATGGGTTTACTGTGGACACAATGCACTTTAATATGGTATTTGTAAGCCTGTGTACAAAAAGCCCATTTCAAATCTATGTAAGTTATTACATATAGAAGCTTCTTCAACAGTTCCTCCAGCTGTACTCTTGAATATTTAGAGCACAAGAAAAATGTGAGAGGTATGAGATATAACTTTGAGAAAATGGATTTTAGACCTACTTTATAAAATTTATTCCCATATTTCATCACCAGAAGACAGACAACTTATTTTTTTGCAGCAAACTCATAGGAAGTTCCATAAAAAAGTAGGGCCTGTTCAGGAATGGGAAAAAGAACTTGAGGAGAAAAAAAAGAAAATTACTGGAATAAATAGGCTGGAATAAATACTGGAATAAATACTCAGACCTCCATCCATCCTGGTCTTGAGCACCTTCAGGGATGGGGTATCCACAATGTCTCTGTGCAACCTGTTCCAGTACCTCACCACACTGATAATTAAGGATTTCTTCCTATTATTTAGCTAAACCTAAATTTCTTCAGCTTAAAAAACATTTGTCCTTGTCCTGTCTACTACAGACCTTATGAAAATTCCCTCTCCAGCTCTCTTATAGGACTCTTTTAAACCCAGAAAGGTGCACCAAGGTCTCCCTGGAGCAGAGACCAGAGTTGTTCTTCAGGTTGAACAACCCTGTATCTCTCAGCCTGTCTCCATAGACCTACTCCAGCCCTGTGATTAACTTAGTGGCTTTCCACTGGACTCATTCCAACAGGCAAATGTCCTTTATGTTTTGGGGACCCCAAACCTGGACAGAGTATTCCAGGTGGAGTCTCACAAGTGCAGAGTAGGGAGACAGAATCACCTCCCTTGACCTGCTAATCACACTTCTTTTGATACAGCCCAGGATGAGGTTGGTTTTAAGACTACAATCACCCAATGTAGAGTCATGTTGATCTTTTCATCCACAAACTCTACCCAGGGCTAGTCTTCAGCCATTCTCTGCTCAGTCTGTACTTGTGCTTGGGATTGCCTCAGCTCAGGTGCGGGAAGTTTTCTTGGTGTTGTTGACATTCATGAGATTTTCAGAAACCTCAAGCCTGTCAGGGTCAGCATCTTATCCTTGTTACAAAGAATAAAGAACTGGAGACTAGGACAAAAGGAAAGTCACTCCTTTCCCTCTTGCTCCTAGATGAGAACGATTCCCTCCACACAGGGACAATTACATAGCACAGGGCTATAGCAAAATCTACAATGTCTATACAGAGACAAGAATGTGACATGAGCCAGAGAAGATCCAAAAGGTAAAGACAACAAGATATGGAACATAGGTGAAAATGATATTACTATTATCATCATCATCATCATCATCATCATCATCATCATCATCATCATCCTTATAGCTTAGTTCAGAATTTGATAGAGCTCCCCAGATGAACTCCAGGCAAAAAAGTTTTAGATAACAGCCTTTATGTAAGGAATTTTAAATTGTTCACAAGGGTCAGGTTTTGAGAGATAAAGAGATTCCTATACCATATGACATAAACAAAGTGAGTTTTTGATATCCCTTTTACGTATTGCTGACCATTCACTTAGTCACACAGAAAATAAAAATTCAGTAAAATGAAAATTAGAGTAGAAAAATTACAGAGTGAAATAAAGTGCTGTGAGCAGAAAGGCACAAAACACGTGGAATCTAAAATCAGGCTTTCAGCTGTGTTTGCTCTGCAACTTCACAGATTCCCTAGCAGTCATATCCTCAGTTCTGCAGATTCATGGCTTCTGCATATATGGATATTCTAGGTTTTTTGCACTTCCTTCTAATACATTTTTGCATTATTTATGTAACCCATCTTTAATCTAATATTAGCATCTATTATTAATAGACCTAATTACATATCTAGGAGTCAATATACATCTAGTACTGTCATTTATTTTGTTGTAAATCAATGGCCTACATACTTCTATTATTTATAGATGCATTTTCTATTTTGTACTAGGAATCCCTTCAAAGAATGTTCGGATTCAGTGAAAAAATCCACTCACTGAAACTTCAAGGGGAATACAGAAAGACTAAAAAACATCCTTAGAGGTATTAATACTAGACAGAAATCAACAGCCCCATGGACAATGAAAAACTAAGTATTTTATATAATCTATTAATATAAATGTGTAGTAGATAGAACACACAAATGGGAAATCTATCTTACACCACTATGAAATTTAGGAACATTTTTATGCTACATTAGAAAAGAAAATAAAAACTGCTGATTGGCAATTGTACATATTGTAAAAACTAATATCCGTCTGGAGTTGCACTGCAGTTACCTGTTTTGAACTTGATCCTGCTTATTTTCCCACAGGACTGAAAGTAACAGAAAAACAATCAGATGGATCTGGGTTTAATACTGAAATATTTCAGATGTTTTTTGTATAAAAATGCATTCAGTTGTCTGAAGGAAAATTTTATATTTTCTTTTGAGTCTTTAAATATTATTTCAAAGTAATTTTGTTGAGGAAAATTAAGGAACACACTTATCTTTTCTATGCTCACATACTTGGAATGCTGCTTTTTGTCTTTAGAACTGTTTATCGTACCTGCCAAAGGAGATATGAACTCTGTTCTATTAATTGAAATTTGGTTTTTAAATAATTATTGATGTTGAATAATTTTAGGACAGTCTTCCAAACACCTGTTATATCTCAAATAGTTGACTTGCTTCCATTCCAGATTGACATGGCTTACATGAAAAAGAAAAAAATAGTGACAAGAATTAGATATATAATCCATTTATTTATGCCCATATATGCATTAATATTCCCAAAATTCAAATTTCTGAAATATCACAGGAATTTAAGAAATTAGAGACTTTTGTTAATCTTGGTTTCTAATTTCTCTGTACAAACAGATAATCTGGGGCATTTTATATCTTCTTTGTTTTGTTATGCTAAACAGCATGAGAGCTAGTGGCCCAGTGGTGGAATGCCGACACTAACCCTATTTTATTTACGACAGATGTACAGCTGAACTCAAAAAAAAAAAAAAAAAAAAAAAAAGGAAAATTCAATATTTGAATGATTTTATACACTTATAAATAAGCACTCTGCCTATCTGAAGTCTTGCTTCGGCCTTATCTTGAAGGCTAGTTATTCTTAAAATGCCTACTCTTAAGGAAAAGATCTACCGTGTCTTCCAGTCTTGTCCATATTTAACAAAATATTCTTGGGCCAGGACTCCTACTAAGTAACAAAACCACAAGCTGGATCTGTGAGCAATATGTACCCATCCAATTAATTAATAGGAGGTTAATCATCAGTATGGTATTTGTGCCTAACAAAGTCTAAAATTTTGTAAGAGAAATCCAAGACATACTTTAAATACCATTTGCAAAGGTCAATTTGGTATTTGTGTGATAGCACAAATACATCCTAAATGCCATGGAAATGGCAATAATATGGTATATGTGTTCCAGGAAAAGGGTTGAATGATCAGTCATTGCCCAAATTAAATCAAGAAAGATGCAGGACTCTTTTATATCATCTGTATTACCCATGAAAAGAATTACTAATAAATATAAAACTTCACCTTTTTTTGAGTAGCTAGTGATATGTCAGCAGCCACACTAATACTAAAGTTATTATAAGCCATCTGGAATTTGCTGCGGTGATATCACAACAGTAAATTTGATATTCTCATTTACTCTTTGGAAAAGTCTAATAGGCATAACTTAAGAAAGTTCTAAAACAGTCTCACTCCAACTCCTTTATGCACTTTCCATTGAAGTAGTCACTCACATTTATTGAAGTAATTTTTTTTTTCTAATTTCTTTGTCAGATCCTTATTATTGTTGTTTTCGCAAAACAAAGATTATCATGGTGCTATGGACAGTATGCATCCCTTTCCGGTGAAAAGCACCCTATTTCATCCTGCTCCAACAAAGTGAAAAAAACAAAACCAAAGCCACAACAATACATATTTTAAAACCTTTTTAGTTCACGGACTTTGGAAGTCAACATAATTACACAAACTTGTAACGAGAAGAGCTTGAAACAAAACCCCAGAACTCAGAAGGGCTATAGAAGAAATATCATCTCTATTTCGTAGGTAAAACTGTTCATATATATGACTGAGTCTGTCATAGGCTCTGGTGATGCAGATCCCATCATTGTGCATTGATTATAAAACAAACTCAGCACACAGACACAACAGAAATTACTTTACTTCAGGTATCGCTGTTTGGTTGGAATGGAGAATTTTAATATCTACTGTTGATGGACAAAATATAGCAAATAAAGTTGAAAACCAAAAATTATTTAGGAAGTCCAGAAAAATATCAAGATTGTGCCATAGACAATAATAAAAAAAAATGCATCTCTGATTGTTAATTTTGTGAAAATATTCAGTCTTGAAACATATAAAATTCTAAAATATTTTTAAATTGTTTTGGTGCCACAGTTATTTAGAGATGGTTTGAACTATAATCTAAATGTTACAGAGAAAAAAAAATAATAGGCTGTATCAACAATACTAGAACTATTCAAGATTTTGAATCCTTCACAAGAATTGCAGTTCACTAAATAAAATAGACCCCAAACCTACGAAGGAATCAGATATATTTCTTCATGCTTTGATGCTTCTGGCAACTTGATTATTTTTAGAGGAAATTAACTCTCTTCTTTTAAGCTTGAAAAGCAAAGATTTTGTTTCCCTTTCTAGTTTTTCAGAATGATGAGTTGTCAATCTGTTGTGATGTTTATGAGGCTATTGTACACGCCTATCATAGATACACTGTGATATCTGAATCAACAATTGAAATCTGTTACAGATATGATGCAAAAAGATAAAATTTTATTTAGCTGAACAGTACAATCAGCTTTGAGTCAGGGGAGGTTAATCTTCAACTACCACTATTCTGATTTTCACAGTAGTCGCATATGTCAGATCTGAAAGCTCTACTGCTCTCTCATCAAATTTAATTTCCTTTCAAGAAATCCTCTGAGAGGAAAATAACTATTATAGTGCAATTAAAAATAGGTTTTTAGTTCATAGTGTCTTGAGTCAAAAAGAGTAATACTTCTTTGTGACAGGATCTTGGTCAGTGTGTGTATCTTGACCTTCCTAACAAACTCCCAAAAAGTTAAAATAAAGTTTTTTAGATTATGAATTAGAAATATTAAGTTTTAAAACAGACAAAAATCAAAGGGTCATTCTGGAAATTAAAAATATTTTAAATCAAAATTTCTTCTGTCTGCTAAATTCTCCTTTGTGAATCTTCTCTTCCACTCAATTCAATGACCTTCATTTAGTGTTTATTGCTGCAAATCTGTGCTGTGCCTGCCTCCTTTCTGCTCCTCTGGAGCCTCTGACATGCTCTCCTCCTAAGTAGCCCAAGAGATGCCCAAGAGAGATCACATTCTCCTTCCTGTTTCCAGAAGGATCCAACTTGCCTATTGCTTCACTTGTTCACACAAGCTCATAACAAACCTAAATATTGTCAGCCAAATGCTGTAAAAAGCTCTAAGAAGTTTTCGAGATTTGCACTATTAGTACTGAACACCTAGGGGCTACTAAAATGAATTGCTGAGACTAATGATTTAATAGGTTATTGAAAGACAAAATTAAGTTTTAAAAATTCTTACTATCAAAATAAAGGCAGAAGATGTTCTCAGAAAGTCTTTGTGGCCTATTGAGTGACATATTAGATGAAAATTAAGTACTCTATTTATGACAACAAATTTAGAGATGTGATTTTTTTTTTTGCATTGAATTTGACACCTCTAAAATGTATGACATCGCTATAATAGAATCTGTGGCATCAAGGACATAACTGTAAAGTTTCTTCAATGCTGATTAAAATGGAATGATTCAAAAAATATTAAGTAAGATGAAAACCAGACAGAATTAATGGTAAAAACTGAATTAACATTTAACAAAGAAATAAGACCATCAGGAAAACACCTTTTCAATCTAATCAATCTAAATCCAATTATCAATAAGTAAGAAACATTAATATGCAACAACTTCAACTATTCTAAAAGGTGATTTTAAGGAAGCAAAGTACCACATTGGCAATTTTTACCTTAAATTAAAACTGCGTAAGAATTTCATGCCACTCTTAAAATTAGAAGTCAGTTTAGGACACTAGAACAGTAACAATAAGACAAGTTATAAATACATTTTTAAAAGGCAGATAACCTGTGTTGGAAATTAGAAAACAAAATAGAAAGAAGCATTAAAAGGACTGATTTGTCATATCAGAAAATTGAAGGAGTTCCTTTTGGCCTGTCACAGGAAAGACAAATCTACTCTGTTGTACAGCAAACCAGAATTTCTCTAAATGATGCCTTACCTCGGAAAAGGAAAAACATGGGGATTTTAGTTTGTTTATTTTTAAAACTTTTAAATGACAACTCTCATGGATCCCAAGAATTCCTTGTGTAAAATATTGCATAACTTTTTCAAACTCTGAATTATGGCAATTTAGGTTTCTTAAGCCAGAAAAGAACATTTTGAAAGGCCTTTAAAAGGCCTTTTTAAATTTATTCAGAGTAACTTACAATATTTTCTTATTTTAAAAACAATGTGCAATCATAAGGAAAAAAAAATTGACTTTACTGTTGAAGTGCTGTGCATACTGGAAACCGAGCTAAAATACTATGTAAATAGGTGGTTATGTAATACTGAGCAGCAGGTTTTAAAAAGTATTATCCTTGATGAATTGATCAACACAACCAATTGACTGTTGTAAAAGACCAAAATCTTGTTGTGCTCTTAACATTACCAGGAATCTGGATAGACATACTATCAACCAAAATATTTGGAATTGAAGAACAAAGAAGGACAGTGCATGAAAAACACTGTCCAGGATGTATAAAGAATCCCTTTAGCAGACCTTCCAAAGCCACATTTAAAATGCTTCATACAGTAAGGTTTATAATTATTAAAGATGAGGGGCTTGCCTATTAATAATAGGTTTTTTTACATATTCTTTTGAAGTGTTGAGAAATAAATCTCCATTTTATATTGAGTACTAAGCCTAAATTCTCACAGGGCCCTCTCCTCAGGATCACATACTGGTTTTCTTGAAGGATCCATCTGTGGCTAGTGAAACATCTGATCTTTCAGAAAAATATAAAAAACTGCCTTATGTTATTTAGGTCACACACATGATCATAAATGAAGAATTAGGGAAGTCTAGTTTTTTTGACAATTTTTAGATAAAAAATCCTAGCTGTGAAAATTACACCTTAAGCTATAAAAATTCATTACGATTTTAGACTGCAGTGCATGTACAATTAAAATGTTATTCTTTTGTTTGGTTTTCAGGGATATTTAGAGAACATTTTGTTTTTGTTGGCTCAGGTACTACAGCAGATGAAAATACCTGTTCTGTTGGCATGTGTGCTAGGGGCAATTGTTGTGGTTTCACCACAGTCAGAAACCAAGTCCCACACAGCCAGACTCTGTTAGATGTTCACTGAGGAAGACAAACGCCATCACTCCATTCTCCTGCTTCCTTCTTCTTCCCCCTTCTTTATATACTGAGCATGATGCCATATACTCAGAAAGGGATATGAGTATATGAGAAATATCTCTTGGATCAGATGGAGTCAGTTGTCCCAGTTGTGTCACCTCCAAAATGCTTGTGTAGTCCCAGCTTGTCACTCCTCACTGGCTGGGTGGTGTGAGGAGTAGAAAAAGCCTTGAATGTGCAAGCACTGCTCAGCAGCAGCTGTAACATCCCTGTGCTTTCAACACTGCTTTCAGCACAAATGCAAGATGCAGTCCCATGCAAGCTACTGTGATGAAAATGGACTCTACCGTAGCCAAAACCAGCCTAGAGCACAAGATAACCAGTGCTGGACCAAAAGAAGACAGGTATATATACTCAGAAATAATGGACAGATATGTCTGGGAAGAAAAGAATACTTCAAAAGTCAGCTAGATAATTCTTTAGTTTTCCAGTAGGATTGACCATGCTTGCATAATTCTTTAGAGATACTTGTCTAATTTGTTTTTAAGAGGCTCAAAAAATGGAAACTAGTGGTTTTGTTCTTTCTATTGATAATGAGTTAATTCATGCTCATCCTTTTCTTTCTTTTAGCAGTGTGCATGAAAACAGGTTGGTTCCTCCCTATTTGTAGCTACCTTTTCTGTGGCTGTGGCCCAATCAGAGCTTCTTTCAGCAGAATAAGCTGTTTTATGCTTTCCTTGTAAATCATGCTTTCTAAAAGTCTATTGTTTTCACTGCTTTTCCTGGATTCTGTCCTAGGGCAGGAACCCAAATAAGAGCATTGTGAATTGACTTCAATTAATCTATGTTGTGAAAATGGCATACTTGTGTATGCGTTACAATGAGCACACTATGTTGTCATTGCAGCAGCATATTATTATTCTTTGTCATACCAGAGCTCTTATATGGCCCCACTTGTTTTTAATGAAAAAATTTTCCTGCCGGTTTCAACATATTATGGATAGCTTCTCCTCAAGCCTGCTAAAACTACATCTCTTTCATCATGACTGAGCTTCCATAAACTAATAGTCTTCCTAATCCCAAACTTGCTCAGGCAGGAGAAAGACCATTCCCTTCTCAATGTATATCTGTATAATATAATCCAAATATCAAGATTCCTCCTCTAGCAGAGTTATGTTCACAGTGGTAGATGACACTGGGCTGAATTGCATGTCATTCTGTCCAAGACAGAGCTCGTGTTACACTCAGCACATCCAAGGAGTAAAAAGAAGAAAGAGTAGGTCCAGAGGAGGCCATGAAGATGTTTAGAGGGCTGGAACACCTCACTTAACAAAAACAAGGTAAGAGAGTTCAGCCTGGAGAAGAGAAGGCTTCAGGGAGCAGCCTTCCAGTACTTTAAGTTGACCTACAAGAGGGACTTCTTACAAGGGCATGTAGTAATAGGACAAGGGGGAATGGCTTTCAGATGAAAAATGGCAGGATTAGATTAAATGTCAGGAAGAAATTCTTTAGTTTGAATGTGCTGAGGAACTGGAACAGGCTGCCCAGAGAAGCTGAGGATCCCAGTCCCTGGAAATGTTCATTACCAAGTTGGATGGAGCTTTGACCAGCATGGTGTAGTGGAAGATGTCCCTGCCCATGCCAGGGACATTGAACTAGATGATTTTTAAGGTCCTTTCCAACCCAAACCATTCTGTGATTCTATGAATAAAATGTTCAATAAAACAAGTAACTTTCAAAATGTCCTTCAATAAACATTTTAATTCATGTTGATGTAATTTTCTTTTTACCAGTATTGAGCAAGATTACTTTTATTATATTTGCAGACAGGGAACATATGTTACTCTTCAGTAAGAATTTGTCACAAAAATGAAGCAAATTCAGAAGTTTTTGTTCAGTTTCCCACGACATAGCCATGTTATTTTAATCATGCTATTTCATGTATCTTTTATTTCTTTCTATGCAAAAAATAAAGTAAATTAAAACAAACTACAATGTAAAGAAGTTGGAATTTTTAAATTCCTTTTTTCTTGTACTCTTTCTTCACAGTTTCAGCCTATGGAAACTAATCAGAAAACTCCCACCGCTGCTGCATTCCAGATTATTTTTTCATATATTTAGTGTTCTCAAGGATTAAGAGAAGTAAAGAGATATATAGCATTGACTGTAAAGCTTTGGACCAAGAAACAATAGCCTCTTAGGAAATCCATTTCAGTAAGGTTAAAGCCCAAAGATGTGGTAGAAAAATGAAGTATTATGTTATCTAGATTAAATGCACACATAAAATTTAATATCAGGAACAACCATTCACTGGTGAAAATGTAGTTTAGATAGTTTAGATGATCCCATTTTCATCTGAATTAGATCATCATCATCATTATGAGTGTTTACTTTGTTTATTTGATATTTAATTGTCTCTGGTCATATTTCTTTTGCTTAGTGCACAGAATAATGAAAATATCAGGATAATTTGCAGTGGTGATATTTATTCAACCAAAGGTAAGACAAGAAGTCTTTGAGCCCATAAAAACTAGGTTTAATTGCAGTATAATCTAGAAAAATTTAAAATACATTTTTTTTAATTGATAATTTAAAGGGTTCAAAAAGTGGCTTAATAAGACCATGGAATATGCAAATAATAAAAGGTCGTGAAATTGCTTGACCTGAAAACAGCTGGGAGAATATGGGGTGCAAGTGGATGAAATGTGTCATGTGTTCCAATTCATTTTCCTGTGTCTCTTGACTGAACACTCAAAATGGCTAGACAAAGACTAATCCAAAAAGATTAATAACAATTGCCTCTCCTCTTTATTTTTCTTCCCCCCCCGCCCCGCCCTTCTCGTCCTGATGAGTTTTGGCATCTAACATTTGTTGTAGTCAGGTTAACAACTTTTTTATTTGCAGTGAACTGCCAAGTTCTTACCAGATTCTAAACTTTGCTTAAACCAAAGCCTCTTGCAACATGTCTGTAGAATTTTCTGCCTCACCCTGCAGTATTGCAAATTTTCACTCAGTATATTAGATTGCTTCTCTTCCTGCAAGGATTTTCTCCTGGCCCAAGCTTCTTAAGAAGCACAGCTGAGATGGAGAGCAAACAGAGCAAACTTAGAGTCTGTATCACACTAGAAAGCTAAAAACCAATTTTTAGAGTAATGCTCTTATTTCAGAAGTGTCTGAGATGGCATTTTGAACCTATCACTAGGGTGACACTACTTTTTCTCTGTCCTGATCTTTAGACCAACCTGTAATGTAGTATTATCTTGAACTTGTTCATTACATGAACAGGATAAACTTGAAGTGGCTCAGAGAGCTGTATAAGGTTGGAAGTAGTCTTGGTGGAGGTGTATTATTGTTCAGAATCAAAGCTGTGTAAAGGATTGATTAAATGTATCAAACCAGCCTGCTGATGTCATTAGTATTCAAATTCACCAAGGAATTCAAATACAGAATTCAAATACATTTCAGCAACATAGAACATATCACTGGTGCAGCTTTATGTCCTGTATTATATAAAAGGTCATAGAGATGATGATAATCTAAAGTAGATATAGTCAAAAAGCTCTTCATAAATGTTTTGAATACTAGAAATATCATCGAAGCATTGACATTTCAGAAGCAGGAAGAAGATGACAATAAGCCAAAATATTATAGAATCATGGAAATACAAATCCCTCCAGAGTTTATTCATCTTCATCTTTTCAAATTCTGTTCAATAGACTCTGGTTCCTTTCACAGACACATCTCTAAAAATCTTCATCGAAAAGTATTTTGTAACTTCTATGTAAATAAAATATTCCAGTGCATGTCTGTCTTTGGAATGAAAACATTTTGCATGACACCAAAATCATTATTGCTGAAAATTAAAATGATTAAATATTTTTGTTACCCTCCTTTGGTTTTCCAATTTGTTTTACACCTTTCTTGACTTGCTTTGCCTCGAAGTGGTTATCAGACACTGCTTAAGTCTTTTTCAGTACCAAAAGGAGTAGAATATTCATCTCATGTCTTGTTTAGGACAATCTTTTTAGTATATTTCAGTATATTTATATATTAATCAAATATTTTTAATAACACCACAATGCTTATACATTTTCAATTTGTAGACCAGTTTTTTAACCACAGTATGACTGCTTATTGATTTAAGCACCATTTTACATTTATGCTCTGGATCTTTTCTTCAGTAAGTGTAGAATATAAACTTGCCTCTACAGAACTTACTTGTATTGATATCAGATACTTTCCCAGAGTCATTCTGACCCAACTTCAAAACTCAAGGACTTTAAAACATGGTCAATAATGAGCCAGTAACAAGACTCTTCCAGTTAGAGATTGACCTGGCTTTACCAATGTCTTCAGTAAAGACAGCATAATGCTAAACAGGCATAGCAGTGTTTACCAAATCCTATAATGTTTGGACTGCTTGATTAGTTTCCATTTCCAACACCCTTGTTTTCTACACAATCTTTTCCTGAATGCTAATTATCACTTTGAGTACTTTTATTAATTTTTAGTTAGACCTCACTCACTTTATTGCTGCTTCAATGCATACTAGCTTGTAAGCATTGTCTATTTCCAATGAGTTGTAAGTGTTGGAATCAATGGAATATTAAGCTGATAATGCATTATTCATTATATTCTGTCAACAACTATAACTTGCCTACATATATTCTTTTTTGCTATCCAGGAAATGTGTACAAATGTAAAGTAAGTTCAGCAGCATTTCCTCTTTGAATGAAAAATATTAACTAAACAGAATTGTTTACAATTTACATATCTGAACAGTTTTTCAATAGGCATTGGACAAAGTCTTTTAGATAGCTGTTTTATATGTTTTGGTTTTTTGTCATTGTTACTGCCAGTTTATCTGTTGTACTCTAGTAATGGACATGAAAGTTATTTAAGTTTAAATATTGTATTTTTTATTATTCTTCAGTTAGTATAAAAGCGAATACAGCTTGATGTCCATAATCTTTTTTTTTTTCTTTTTTTTTGGTTAAGAGAATCTACACATGGCAAGGACATGAGAAGAAAAACACCAACCATCTCTTGTTTTACCTCATGAAGATTTCTAAATATCATTTATGGTTAAGCCAGTGGGCTGAATCTGATTCCAGACTTCAAAATCAAGGACATTAAAACCAACCACCTTCTTTGATCACCTACTGTTGAGTCAATAGCAAAACCGTGAGCTTTCAAGAAAGAAAAAGAAACGTGAGCCAGTTCAAAAGTCACAGCTGCATCAGTTTCTACTAGTTTTGTCAAATGACATCTGAAGGACTCTTAACAAGACAATAGCCTAGTCTCATCAAAATTTGATCTCAGATTTGATATTTCTTTCGCTGGATAAAGAGCTGACGAATCAATCAATCAATCTTTGTATTTGTTCATTAGCCTCCTCCATTTACATATGTTGCCTCCATCAACCCCATTTTTTGATAGTGTACACAGTAGCATACATTATTGTGCCACCATAGGAAGGATAAAGAGGGACAGTGATAGCTCAAGTACTGCTAGAAAAAACAGGAATGCTAATAAGGACAATATGAATTGTAACGAATTCCTCAAAGTTCATACTGAAACTGTTCTGTAGATTACGAGAACCATCCTCATCCCTTCTATTAGCCCAACGAAATCTAACCCCATATATATATATATATATATAGCTTCATCAATCCTGGATGCCCACACTCTGCAACTGAACTGAGGGCTTAATGCAGGTGGGTGTTACCATATTCTCAAACATCATGGGTCCATTCTATTTATATCCGGTTAGCAACAACTCATTCACATTTCCAGAGCTCAGAACATTCATTAATCAAGATAACTTGAACCCTTGGAAGATCCACAGCCTAAAAGTTACAAGTCTATCTTCTGGTTATTAGGAGATAGTCATGCATAATAGCTAGGATCCCTCCTGAGAAGAAGATACAATTTTCTGTTAAATACTCAGCTGTCCAGCTGAAATGAAAAACACCTGCCTTTGAATATTTCAGCTATAGTCAACTACTGCCCACAAGCAAGGTTTTTGTTTCTTACAAAGCATGCAAAGTATTAAGCTAGATTTGA
The DNA here is from genome assembly GCA_024734555.1 of Trochalopteron elliotii. Taxonomy (NCBI): domain Eukaryota; kingdom Metazoa; phylum Chordata; class Aves; order Passeriformes; family Leiothrichidae; genus Trochalopteron; species Trochalopteron elliotii. The sequence continues at coordinate 2,145,261 of JANPWX010000016.1, forward strand.
CATTACATACCTATGTAATTAAAGATAATATTCCACCCACAGTGTTATCTAAATTTGCACTAGTACAAAACATTAAAACCAACTCAGCAGCACTTAGGGTTGTTTTTGTCCCTTCAATATTTTGCAAGTAGTCCTTACACAGCAAACTCTAATTCATATTTAATGTTATTTACCAGACACAATGCTTTGAAAAACTCCATCTGGGCTGGTGTGCAGCAGAGCATTTCTTCAACAATATGGGATGCAAGAGATTTGTGAAATCTGCTGTCAGATGACTTTCTGGACCAGAGTTTAGTTGAATTCCTTGTCTCAGTTTTATTTTCACTGTCTTCAATGTCCGGGGATCAGATCAAAGGCTTTTTGAAATAAAGACTGGGCTGACATTATCATATTCTGTCATGACAGAAGCTTTCAATAGACATAGTAAAAAAATCTAGAAGATAGACAATTTTCAAGATCTACTCACAATTAAAAACCACATCACTGCAAGGTATTTCTTTGCTTCTCCAAGCACAAGATTAATTTCATTATTTTTGTCTTGCTTAAATTAGTAGAAACAGATTCAAAAATAACCAATAATAAAGAAATCCTCCACCAAGAAAAAAAGACCTATGCTCATGAGATTGAAAAGCTAAACATGGTGCAAGTGTTAGCTGTGACATTTACTGCAAGACCAGAATGCCTTAAGTCCTACAGCATTGAATATAATCTATAGCTAAAGTATGTAAAGAGTTATGTTCTTGTCCAGTTATACAAATTTCTTTGGTAGTTATGAGATGACAGATTGTTCTTGGAATATCTAGTGCACTGTAACTAATGTATATAGTATTTAGATTTATTCCCACAAATTAAAACTTTACTTTCAGCAGCAGTCAACACAATCATCAGTCCAGGCATAGTTCTAATAATATTTTTTAGGGAGTAGGAAGAAAACCAGGTTGATCCTGTCTTGTTCTTTCACTCCATACTTACATATTTTACATTCAATATATGGTTATTTCATCGAGATATTTTCTTAGCTTGCATATAAAACCTGACTGATAAAAGACTTTTGAAAGTTAAGATATATCTACTGCTTCTCCTGTATTCACAAGGCAATTGATCTGTCATAAAAGAAACTGTGATTCATTTGTTAGTGGTTTTTTGAACTCTCCTGTGAAAAGTGTTTTGTTTTGCACAAGGAGTTTAAAGTTAAACCAAGATTTTTGGTTTTGATGTTTATCTTGAAGGTCAGCTGGAGAACTTGATGCATCAGTTGTTAGATGACAAATGTACCAAAAATAATTGAAGAAAAAAATTAAGTCTGGAGTCCTACATTCTGTCCTAACCACAGTATTAAAGATTTCTATTTTTTGTCTTTGGCCCAATGAATTATTAATAATTTTATCCCAAATGGAATTTCAGAAAAAGGAGAAAACTACAAGTCCCAATCTCCTTTTATTCTACCATCTCATTCTGCTTTTACCCTCAAAGTCTACAGATTTTTGGTTTGGGCAGTCTTCCGAGAATTGTGACATTCAGTGAGAAAATGTGCATGTGGTGAGATAAAGATTGAGAAGGTTGTCTGTCAGAAACAGAACCTGCAAAAGTTGACTTTGAAAATACAAGGATTATTCTTTATGCCTTTTATGGCTTAAGGTAATAATTTAACCACCACTCTCTGCTTTCAACTGCATCAACAAAAGAAAGTGGTGCCTCCTGGCACTTAGCTTGGTATCCAGCAACTAGGTACAAGATGTGAATTAAGGTATTTATATTCATCATCTATTTATAGTTTACTGATCTCTACAGTTGTCAATTACTGTTTATTGTGAATCTCATTCTGAAGAATGCATCTCTCCAGGCCCAGATTGTTTGGAAAGTGGGCACTTAATGTACCACAGAAGATGCTGAAATCATAGCCATTAGACAATGTACATGATGTTGCTTAAAGCCTCTACTGGAACTATACTTAGGCCTGTGCATCTTTTAGAGTTGCAAGTCTACTTGGATGAATTAGTGATATATGCAATAAATATGTGTCAAAGAAAGTTTCTGGAATATGAATACGGTGCCTCATTAAGATATATTCATTTATCTCCATTTAGAATTAAAAGTTTGACTTTTCCTCTAAAATTTTGTTTCTCTTAAGAGAAATAATTCATGTCTTAAAATAAATACCAAATAAGAATTCATTTAAGTGTACTGTTGAGATTCAGTGCAGATGGATTAAAGATTATCTGGTTTTGCACTCTGCCTACACGTGTAAATAATCACCCAAGTGTCTTTTGGCCTTTCTTGTTTTAAATGCCTCCCTGTCAAATCAGCATTGCAAGTCTTTTTGCAGAAAATTTGTCTTATTTGTCATGTGTTTAGTAGCTCTTATTATGTTTTTGTAATTTTTAAGGAAAAACTCAGACTACTAAAATTATTTTCCTGTCAACAAAATGGTCTTCAAAATTTTTCATGTTTCATGATGAACTGCTCAACACTGTATAGCATCACAGACAAGTAGGCATTAAAAATTACAGCTGCGATGCAGTGCTTTTTCTGTCACGTATAAAAATATTTGGTGGAACACAGTATATAACTAATTCTCAAGTACCCCATTCTTTCATGCTTCCTATTTGCTCTCCATCTGCTACCAGTCTATATCCTACTCTCCTGCCTTAGATACTATTATTACCTGATATTTTTTCCTTTTTATTCATATTTTAAAATCAATGTATAACTGTTTTTAGAAGAATTTAGAATCTTTGAGATTTTAAAGTTTTTTGCCCAGCTAAATGGAAGCCACTATGCAGAACTGAATACAAAATAAGTGCATGTTTCATCTGTTGAAATGTAAAGGTCTCTAATCTGATTGTTTATATTTGAGGTGGTTATCAAAGCTGCTTCTGCACTCCGTACCTAGAAAAAAAAGCACTTCTGTAAGACCCATTGCACTTTAAAGGACACTTCTCCCATACATCTGATAAATCACATTCTGGAAATGCCTGACTTTCTCCACCAATTACTGAGAAGGCCCAGTGCAATTTACATAGAATAGATGTCTGATGACAGATACGCACAAGTAGTCAGAGGCATCCTCTCCTATGAATATGATTTTTCTGTAACTGACTCAGAGGTAGAAAAATATATGGTTTGTTGAATGTATTTTCTATAGTATTCCTCTCCATATATAATATTTTAAATAAATACTGTATTAAAAATGGTCAGAGTACAACTCTGGAAACTGAAATATGCCTGCCTGAAATTCTGCTGTAATACATAATGCAGCAGGAAAAATATGTCCTTCTAGGAGGGAACTTTTTTTAATGTACCTGTTTGTGATAGTGCTATGGAGTAGAAGCAAATAGTTGATGAGTTATCATCCTCTGCTTCAATGCATGTTAATATATTGTAAGTAGATCACTGTGTAGCAAAATTAATTAGTAGGGATGTTGCAAATGTGTGCCTGGCTAGCAAAGAAACTCACGTGTGTATTGGTTTGTCATAAAACACTGTTCCTGTGGTCTTAGATGGAAAAGGAGGAGGATTTTTTTTTCAATTATTAAAATCAGATATATTCCTAAGATCTATAGTCAACTGTAAATTCTCATTGCATGAGCTAGAAAAGCCAGAAGACTCAGTCCTCTGAGGTCTCAGTCAACTTGAGTCCAGCCTGAAGTGTTACTCAACACAAAGCAGCTAGAAGTACAGGACTTTGAATACTTTTTTAAGATAGTACAGACTCACAGAAAAATAATCTTTTCTTTATGAAATCTAGCTTTTCTTCAAACACATTAATTTCTTCATCTGCAGAACATATTCACAGACAAGTTATGTAAGTTCCCCAGTGATTTAGTTCACATCCAGCAGTTCCAGAGCATTTTCATATAGAAAACACTATCATCTCCATATCCATAATGGGATATCAGGTAAATTTTTCAGTGCCATGAAAATGTAAACAATCTGTCTGGCACAGGATGCCTCCTCATCCATGCTGCTAAAAGACTTCCTTACCAAAGAAGAAAAGTTTTGTCTATTTTGGTAGCTGAAAGAAGAGCACTTGTCTGGAGAGAGCTCACTGAAACAGACTGCATGTCTAAATGTTTGCATGTGTACCTACTGCTGTAGAAATAGCTTCACGTAAGAGATCAGGACATATGGGCCCTTGGCAACCAAGTGCTTCTGGGGGCATGCAACTGGTCGGTACTGAACTGATGCTAATAAGCAATATAAAAAACCATTACGTGACTACTGCAGAGAGTCTTGAAAAGAATGCCAGACCTGAAAGGTACAATTTACTGCTGAACTGCTGTAATGAAAGTGAATTACAACTAGTACACAAAAGAAGGTATAAAAGACTTTCATAAAACAAGCTACAAAACAGTTCAGAGAACATAATGGAACAGTCTATATTTAAGCTGAGCAAGATGCATAGTTATAGGCCATACCTGAAAATTTAAAAGAGAATTAAAAATATATATAAACGGGAGAAAATAGTCTTAAGAAAGTAAAGGAGAAATAATTTGTACATTTCCGAGCATTCCAACAAGTGCTGTTGAAATTCTGACAATATTTCACTGTTTAGACACCCAGTCAATTTCTAATCACATGTACTTAAAATATTCCTTAAGATAAAGAAAGTGAATAACACCATCCTGATTCATGAGATGCTTATATTTTTTAATCAGGCAGTGTAATTGCTGTAGTATGGACAGTGAGACTGGATTGCCCTTGCACTGACAGCACTTTACCTTATCAGTGCAGTTCCTTTGGGTTTAAACCAAATGGAACTCTACACTATATGGTATTACAGACCCTAAAATATAATGCGTCATTAAAATATTAATTCAAATGTTGGAAACATATCAATCAATTTCTCGCAGCTCTTATTTCTTCAGAAAATACTGAGAGATGAATGTCACACATCACAGTAAAATATTACTGAACAGGAAGTAGAGGCCCTGGGCTGCAGTATCATTATGTACTTATTTATAAATATTTTCTTATAATAAACCTCTTAGTTTTAGAAATTTAAAACGTAGTCTGATATCACTGGTACAACAGTAAAATATGACAGATCACACAAAGAATGCTAACTTCCAGTTTTAAAAGCAATAAAGAAAAACTCTGAATTATTAATTGTCAGCAGAAAAATTATCCTTTATTGGCCAGTTGTAAATCAAGGAGGTGGGACGGTTTGGAACTGTGGAATTGACAAAATGTAAACTATCCATGCAACACTGACAGAGCAACTCTGGGGTGGGAAAAATTTCTCTTCTGCAGATTTACATCCTTAAGGCAAAATCCCGAAACAGAAAAGAGGGGCAAATACTTCAGATTATTACAGCAAAATTAAACTAAACTAATGCACTAGAGACATCATCTGCCTAATTACCTTAAATCTGATTAGAGTGATTTATTTCATTTAACTAAAGGATATGCATACACTTTTGAACTACTTGGTTCATGGGTTCATTTTATAGTCAATAGAGAGAAACAGATATGCGGCAGTGCCTGTGTTGTCGAGCTTGGCCAGCCCCAGCACCACTGCAATCCGGGGGGACTTGGCTGGTCAGGAGCGTCAGTGAGACGATGGCAGAAGGATGAAGGAGGAACTCTTGAGAGGTTCAGTCACAACGAGTTTATTGGAACTCCAGCATGGAGTCCCCACCTGGGGACACCCGCCTCAGGAGAGACTAGGACTGTCCCAGGGGAGCAACTTTTAAAGGCGGGTGTAACACAGGGGAGGGTTCAACCAGGGACCAATAGGGTACAACAGGGGAGTGGCTCATAACATAACAGACATATGAAACAACCATACAATGGAAAGTGGGAGGTGGCAGCCTGGATCCTGCCCAATCACTCAACGCCTCTCCTAGAATCTTCTAGACGCAGGGAGAGGCCCCCAAGTGATGGACAAGACCAGGAGGTTATATAACAGAGGATGGACAGATAACCGTCACTGGGTGAAACCTGAGGAACAACCAATCACATAACTGACTGGGAAGAGGGCAGGGAGAAACCAAAGGTAAGTAACTGAAGGGGTACATGGAACAAACGACTTTACAATAGAACATTAACTTCTTAACAAATATTAAATTTAAAAACGCACCCTCACACAGATACTCAGTCAGAATTGAATGGACCTAGTTTAGATGTTAACTGTGGACTAAGATGAAACATAACAGAAAGCAGAATCACAGTCACTGAATGGTTAAGGTTGAAAGGGATCTCAAGAGGCCATCTAGTGCACCCCCTCTGATAAAGCAGTTTCACCCAGAGCAGGTTGCATAGGACCATCTCCAGGCAGATTTTTAATAGCTCCAGAGGGGACACTCTGCAACCTCTTCGGGCAGCCTTTTCCAGTGCTTGATCATCCTCACCGTAAAGAAGTTTTTGTCATGGTCAGATGGATATTCCAATGTTCCAGTTTGTTCCTTTTGCCCTTTTTCCTATCACTGGCCACCAATGAAAAAGAATCTGGCCCAGCTCCCTCAGACTCTCCTCATAAGACGGATGCTCCTGTCCCATCATCCTCTCCGTAGCTCCCCACTGGGCCCTCTCCTGTAGTTCCTTGTCTTTCTTGAGCTGAGGAGCCCCAAAGTAGACAAGCTCTCCAGATGTGGCCCCACCAGGGTAGAGCAGAGGGGCAGGATCACCTCCCTTTGTCTTCTGTCAATGCTTTTCCTCAGGATACTGCTGGCCTTTTTGGCCACAAGGCATACTGCTGGTTTGTGGTTGACTTCCTGTCCACCAGACCCTCATGTCCTTCTCCTTTCCTCTGCAGAATACAAAGGTTGTCTATACAGGCTACTCAGATATAGGAGTGTATATTTACTCAGATTACTATGTTCTTTGCAGGAGCCCATCTAAAACAAAATCACTGAAAGGATATTATTCATACTACAAGAAGGCAAGAAACAAAAGCTGGTGGTATTTTTCTACTATATCTTTGATAAGAACCTAGAACAATTACATTTTCTCACTTAATCCTCATTTTAATATTAGTTTAGTGAGAATGAAACAAAACAGTAATATCATATGTGTGTGATATAGATGCTTAAATTGCCTAAGACAATGTCTTTACTTTGGTGAGAACACGTATTTACTTTTTTTGTGTGTTTACTTTGATGTACACAACTGTACATAATTTCCTAGATGAAATTTTCCATTTTATCTAGGACAAAAGTTGTTCAAACTTCACTAAAAAATACTTGTTTCCCTCTCTTTCTTTTGAAAAATTTTATATAGGAGGCTTAATCATCTGTCACTACAAGGAAGAAATTCTAGTGCTGAAATATTGTTAAATTTAATTACCACTGCAGCACTTTAGTGAAACTTATTGGTCTTAGATAGGCACTAGTTTGAAATCCAAAATTGGATTCTGGAATAAATAATCCAAATACAGTTCTCTTGTTATTGTCTGAGTTGTGCTCAGAATCTAAGATAAAGAGATCTTTATTAGATTTGGAAGAATAGAGAGTCTTGTGATTAACGCTGAGATGAAAAGAGCTTTTGAAAATATGGAAGTGACAAGGTCACTTGTGCTATACTTATTGAATAGCCCATCTGGGTAATGGGAGGAAATGTTTCTGAGGGCTATCTACAAAGTATTCCCAGTGCCAAAATACATTAGATTCAATAATGGATAGTAAGAGACAGCAAAATTTGTCAAGAAAATGAGGCAGGTCTGGACAGAAACCAAAAGTTAAGGTACAAGCACTATAATTAAACAACTGATTTATTTTACAAATTCTATTTTTAAGAATCTTTAACAAGATTTTCAGACAAAAGACAAGACATGCTTGAAACAAGGTATTTTCATAAGACGTGTTATGACATAACCTAAGCAGGTATAGTTTTTACATCATGGGGTGGGGAAACTATAAGAAGGAAATAAATTGTTCTATTTCTGCCTTGTTACTCTCTTCTCTGACCTCAAGCACTCCTCTCCGCCACCCTCCCCCCAGTATCTATTAAACATTGTTTTTGAAAAAACAGAAGCATATATCTTGGTTCCCTCCTATAGAAAACTTACTTAGATAGGAATGACTTACTTCCAAAGGTATGGGAGGTTTTCGGAAAAAGATCAGAACCTTTACAATAGTAGTGTTTTTTCAGCAAACAGCTGAGATTTTGAACATTTAATCAACTCTCAGAGAAAAAAAAAATCTCTCTGTAGATGATATTTTTAAAAACATTTTGTTCAAACATTAGTTTCGTGACTGAACTTTTAAAACTTTACTGTAAAATAAGTTTTTCTGGGGTTCTAAAGTGTTATGACCTCACAAGAGCCATCCATTTCACAACTGAGGAAGGTTTGCACAGCACAGTTTGATTTTCAGCTTCTCTTTTTTTCTTCTTTTTTACTGGATAACATCCATAAATACTCAAGTGAAAAAAAAAAGAAAGGCAAGTTTAAAAGTCTTCAGAACTTCAGAACACAAAGTCTAATACAATTTCATCAAATTGCCCACAGCTGACTTCTGCAGTTTTTCCCTAATAATCCAGCAGCTGCAGGCTACCCTTATACAAATTATGTAGCACAGCAGTAGATCAAACATGGTTATTGACAAAAGCTATGTTGGTATGTCAAATCCACAGAATTTAAACATTGTAAGAATGTGAGAAGGATGCCTATTTTGAGGGATAACAGCCACTACTAATAACCAGCTAAAAGAGATATTTATGTTTGGTGATGAGAAATATACACAGAGGAACCATGGAAGAAAAGTTACTGGGGAAAATGATCCCCAGTCTCTGCTGAAATACTTCCTTGTGTCTTCCTGTTGAGTACATAGGTTTCCAGAGCAGAAGCACTAGATATCTTCTCTTCTGTGTGGCATATTAATATTTCAGGAGAATATTTGCTTCAGCTGCTTTATCCAGACAATATATCAATCCAAATTCATACCTGACATAAATCTTGAATTCAGTTGAGTTTCACCAGATTTCATTTTACCTCACAAAATTCCCCTAACTTTTACTACACTCTGAATCATTTTCAGATATATTAAAAAAATTAAATAGCTGATATTCAAAAGAAAAGAAAACAATAGGGTAATTGAGTAGTTGTTAATGAAGTAATTCACTGAAACTTCCTGGGTTTATTTTCCTAAATTGGTTTACAGCAAATCTGCTGGCTTCTAAAGAATTACATTCACTCAGTTTTTTACTAGAAAAAAAAGGAATGTGAAATGCATGTCACCATAAATCACAGATTTTATGATGACACTAAATTGTTATTAGACTAAAATATTTGTGTAATTCTGACATTCTGTTGAAAAAAATATGATGAATGATACTTAACCTTACCTTTGAACCTTCTTAGAAGATCATTGTCAGTATGCTTTTAGGTTATAAATTATAACATATGAGGCTAAAAAGTGAAAAAAACCTCTCAGAAGTCCTCATGTTATGGGTGTGATTTTCCTAGAGTTATGTCTAATCCACACAAAATAGTTATTCTTTAACTTTTAGTATTAAAATTATTGTTATATTAAAAAAACCACAACAACCTCTTCTTTAGTGATTTCAATTACTTACTCCCAAAATATAATTTGTGTAGTGTTTGGAATTTTTTTCTAGATTAGTAATTACATTTGAGTTGTATCAAAAGATTAGTCCTACTAAGTGGGTGATTATTTTATTCTCCTATATTTGAAGATACAAAAAAGATAAAGATTGTGTTTGATATGAAAATTCATTTGCTTCTGTATGCATTTTAACAGCTAAGTGAAGTTCTATGTCTCACCATTTAAGAATCTGAGACCAAGAGCAAGACAGAGAAATGGAGTAAAAACCTCACATCATTTGCCAGGAGGTAAAAGGTGCACATGGAAATTATTAGAAGATAATCAAAAGCATTTTATTTTCAACTTAGAATATTACTGTACATAATATATAGGTTAATTTTTAATTTAAACAGAAAATCCCACCTATCTGATATAATATATGAATTAATACTCTGTCAGAGTGTTTTCAGCTATGTATTAGTTTACTTGTAGATGATTTTCACTACAAATACAATAGGCATATCTTGTATTTCATGGATTTATATTGTTAGTAACTGTTGTGAAAGGGTAAATGTATGTTTCACCCTTGTGAAAGGGTACAACTAAATAAGAAATTATTCTCTTAAGTATAAAAATAACATAATTAGAAATTCCATTGAAAAAGTTATTCTTTTGCATTACATTAGATTTTTAATGAGTGCTTTATTATCTCAGAATATTTACATAAGAGACACTAAAGCTGGTAATTAAGTATATAAGACCGCAGAAGCAATTTATATAATATTTTAAAGACCTTTTGCTAAAACAACCAGATCCAAAAGGGACATTGCTATATTTGCTTAATAGTTCCTCACTGATTCCAGGGATTATACAAAGAGCTAGACAGTCAAGTTCCTTAAGAACTGAAACAGGTGACTTAGGTACTTAATTGTGTTAAACAGGAACTCAGACTTTGAAACACTCTCTTACTATTTTATTTTTTTAAAATTTTCTTTCCAGTGAAAATGGCAGACTTTCTCTTTTCCTTGAAGAGAGAGCATGGAAAAGGCTATCAAGTCCCTGAATACAATAATGGGCATGACTGTCCCTGTCCAGCCTCTTTGGTGTCTTCCTCCCACAGCCCAGAACCCCATTTCCTGTACTTATATTTCCTGTTTGCCTCAGAAGTGATTTCCATATAAAGGTCACATATCATGATTTCCTGTTTTGATCCTTTTGAAAACTGCTTCACGGAATTCAATAGGAAAATTAACTAGTTTTGCAGCACCATATTATGCAATTAGCAGTTCCCTACATCTACTGCATTTTCAATATTGACAGCCTTTTATAAAACCTTTTATATTTCAATCTGCAAAGACCAAATGCTTTTGCAGGGAAATTTAGTGTGAGTCAAGTAGATGGCTGAAATAACAAGGAGAAATAACAATACAGTATGCAAAACACTGTCAACGATTTCTGTGAAATGCTGAATTTTAATTACTGTAACTAATCATAATACTGCTGCATTTCTCTTGCATTACAAATGTACACTGGGCTAATGTGGATTAAGATAAAGTCCTACAAGGAAACAGCAGCAAAAATAAGACACAATCTCATGTTTATAGAGAGAAACAGAGAACTTTTCCTTAACCTTAGCTTTTGACATCCTATTAAATGCCATGTCTTTAACTGAGTGACTAGTTCCATTTATAGTGAACTACTAGTCCTTCAATGAATGCAGCAGTCAGATGAACTCTTTTTTGTGATAAATAACCATTTAATCAATAGTAATCTCTTTGAACTGCACTATGAAGCATGGTTTGTCTCATCATCATATTGCACCCTCTTCCCTCCCTCAAATCAACAACTTAAAATTACTGCTATATTTTATACATTACATAGAGTTTTGTTTTGTTAAGGGTCATTCACAGCTAGATAGTAATAATCGCTACTAAAACAAATATCTCGTTGCTCTTGATAATCTCTTCAAAAGAGTAAGAAATCACTGTTACAAAAATTAGTGTCTTGCTTTCCAAGAATCTTATAAGTATTATTTTGCTGTGTTTTCTCATTTCCTGCAGCTTTCCTCTATTTGTAAACAAACAAAATTTTGGGTTTAGACATTGTTTACATATTTAGAAATGTCAGTCTTTCAGTTGTGTACTTTCATCACATATTAAAAGTTGTATACTTTGTGTTAGACTAATTCTAGTAGTTTTAATATAAGTTTTTTTGAAATTATTTTTTTCAGGTACACTAAATTCTTAAAGAATAGTATAGACTACTATATCTATGGATTTCATAGTCCTTCAGGACTTTACTAATTCAAGATATTACTGCATGCGTATTTTTTAGATGAGCATTATCTTTCATATTAATGAAATAGGATGGATTTTCTAGATTCTATATCAGTTTAGAGCTACCTGGAAGGAATATATTGCTTTTTAGGTAGTCAAAGAGAAGACAGACATCAAAACATCTATCTACAAGACATCAAAACAACAAAACAAATATTATTTTATATTTTTCTGTTCTATCATAACTTTCCTGCACTTTAAATTATAGTTATGAGGAGTCTTAAATGCAGGGTGGTCTTATCATCCTGATGCTTAGATTTTACCCATTTTACCCATTTTACTCTTATGATGATTCAAAACTGGAAGATAGTAATCCACCTTTAAATTCTCTTGGGAAACTCTTCCATTAAGTATGGTTAATCTCAAACAAAATATATTCAGAAAAAACATCATGACCATGTTTCTTTTCATTAAGAGTACAACAATTAACTGGTAACATTGTCAATGGGGAAGTTGGAACTGAGCTATATAATAGCAAAGACTTATTTGGCAAATGCTTTCAAAACAGAACAGTGAATTATGTTCCAGGTTAGCATGTGGTGCTGTACACATTCTGCTCCTCATTTTCAAGAGTTCTCTACTCCTAAGGCTAAGAAACTTTAAAGTGTATGGCTGCTTCACACTTCTTTGCTTTAGAGGGGCTGCTGTACACACAAGAATGAAAATCTATGATACCTCTGAAGAACCAATAAAGGATACCTCATTATCCTGCCCATGGCATGAGAAGTTCTGTATTCAAAGGACTGATTTTATGCTACCCACTTAAGAAGCCCTGGACAACACACATGGCATTTCTGGAGTATAGGAAGATCTAGATCAAATATCTGACTTCCTTGGCAAGAACTCTGCACAAATGTCTAAGACCACAATGTAAAGAAACAAATACCACCCAAGGTAAGAGATGGAGTCTGGCCTTCACAAAACTGGGAGCATAAGACAAAGGGAATTTTTAAACTCAGGTTTCCTAGTATTTCTGAAAAGCAAATAGGTTTGTTTTCTACCACTGAATGTCTATTTCTATTGAAGGGAAACAAACTCTTCCAGCTCTAGTAGAGACTAGAGGGTTTATTTACAGATCAATGAAGTGCTACAAATTGCTTTGGAGGAGGACAGAAAAATGGAGAAAACCCTCTGAGATATAGTTACATCTTCAGAATGACTCTTGTATATGTGTATGTCTTACTACTGGCAAAAAAATCTGTTTCTTTCTCTATAGTGATGGATAATCATTTTCTAAAGCTTTTTGGGTCATCAACAGATAGGTGAATCTGGACAGACTGCAGAATTCATAGTTTTTCTCTTTATGTATGATCCTTTGATAAAAAATTTGAGAGATCAAAAAAGGTTTTTTACCATGTTGTGGTCTCAACAGCAAAACAGTATTAATTTGATTGTGGGGCACAGAAAGAAAAATATCACTGCCTTGTCATGAATTGATAGCTAGAGCTATCAGAGCTAGCTATAGAACCTTTTCTTCCAAGTGCTTGTGTTGTTCACATGTCTTTTGGACATGTTTAATGCAATTAACAGAAGAATTTTGGGGTTTTTTAGACCTTCATTACTACTTTTCAATACTAAAAATTTTTAAGGATGTGAACTGGACCTAATTTATGTACTTAGATCTCTCAACAATGTATTTCTAACAAGGACATGATAACACGAGGAAATGTTCATGATGGTAGATCTGCACAATTCTAGAGGTTTTGCTTTCTCTGAAAGTTGTTTTAAACTCATTATGGGACTTTTTTTAAGGATAGAGAAGTCCACAAGCATTGGACTAGATTTGAGCCATTTAAAGCACACCACCATGATCCCTGAAAAGCCCAGGTTTGCTGAACACAATGTACATAGACTAATAATACTTTGCCAATCTGACAGCCCTTTCTCTGCAGGATTTTGGGACTTTTTGTGCTATAGATAGCTTCACTTGCAAGAAATCTACCTGGAACATGTCCACAATTCTACAATCTTGATTTCTCACCCTGTATCATTACTGCTATCTGTATCATAATAGATATGAGACTCTCTCCCTGAGGAACAAAAACTGTGGTGTGGATGGTTGTGTTGCAATCTGCAATGTAGGAGATGAGTGAAGGAAGGTCATTTCCTTAGCCTAAAATAAGTGAAACAGACATTCCCTGCGAGTGACTTCAAAGGTTCAGTAGAAAAAGATTCTGGATGTCATTGGTTGGATTTAAAATTTATTATGATTTCCCCCTACTATAAATGTAGGCTTCTTTTTCTCCTCTCATTTCAGCAAGCATAGCCTGAGGTCAGATTTTCTTCTCATTCCATCTGTAAAGTATATGGGGCCACAATCTCTGCTTGCTGGAATTCTCCAGCAGTGCAATATTATTTGACAATTTCTGATTTGTGCTATTAGAGTGTTAAACTGCAATTTGAGGTCCTCTAAGTTAAATGTGACTACATGTGCATTTTTTTCCACTGCTAGTGTTTAATGACGCCCAGGAAAAACCTCAAGTTGTCTCTAGAATCAAAAGGACAGTTTAGTTCTTGAAACCGGCATTTATGAGGGAAAAAAAATAATAAAGGGAAAGGAAAAGGAAGGCTGAGAAAATGAGATCATGAAAGACTGAAGTCACCAAGAGAGAACCCCAAGATATAAGTTTTGTTGTCAAATTCCAGACCAGCACACTACCTTAAGGGAACAGTCAATAATCAAGATGTCTTATAAAAATGAGAAAAATATTTTCCTTTCTGCCTTTGATTTTCTGTGACTAGCCTAATGTTTCTTTTCTACAGTTCTCTTCCTATTGTAACTTCTATTTCTTAATCAAACTGGGAAAATAAATCTGTAAGAAAGGAACACCATATCAAAAAGGTTTCCAAATAGCTTAAATGATATTTAATTAGTGGTATTATATATGTATATTATGATGCTTTCAAAGAATTAGTTTGTGACATCCTTCATAAGAGAGTAGGACTAGAAGAAATGCAGCCTTTAATATTCATGGAGATGGGGAGAAAGTAGTGTTTTGTCCTACTCTCTCCCACGAGAGTGTGTCTCAGAGGGTTCTTGGGCTGTATCAGATAAAGTTATGTCTCTACAGTCCTTTAATCAAAAGTAAGGCAAATTACAGTGACTTGACCCCATCCCTTCCTTGACATACCAAAGCAGCAAAAGGATGCTTGAAACTATGTTAACCAAGCAGCATTTGCATCCATTAAGAAATATAAGCAGCTGATAATATCCATCAGCACTCAGATCAAAGGGTCATTATTGAGAAATGTCTGCATGCTCCCTCTACTGATCTAATCAGTGGGCCTCAGGAGGAGCGAAGTTGTATTTTGCAAATCGCTGGTTGAAACCTCTAATACAATAATTCAAAAAGTCCAGATTGCTTAAAAAAAAAAAAGAAGAGGAGAAGACTGCAAGTGGAAAAAAGTGGCGAGTCCTCTGATGGTGGATTTGGCTGTATGCAATAATATTCAGAAAATGCCATGCCTGCTGTTTTTATAAAATTGCCTTTTCCACTGCAAAGACAGAGCCATCACAAGCATTAGTAAAGCACTAATGAATAGTCTCCTATTCAAACAACAGCAGCAAAAGAGAAATCTTATCCGATATCCTTCTCACTTGTCCTATGTCTTATCCTACATCCCTTTCACTTCACTGAAGTGTGAACTCTAAAACCTCATTGAAAATAGAATATTTTGATTAGAGGAATTGAAAGAATGTCACAATGAATCATTTCTGCTGCAATTTTCAATTTTCTGGCTTTTAATGTTGGGATTTTTTGTGGTGTTTTTGGTTTTGATTTTTTTAACTATGAATACGCTTAACACATCTGTGCACAAGTCATTATTTGTGCTCTTACTGTGCCTAGGAGCCATGATCTGTGTTAAGGACTCACCAACTTGCCTAATATTCACCTGTGAAGATAAATGGCCTAGACTGATCTTGCGCTGCCATTGCTAATGTCATGGCTCCCTTCTGTCAGACTTTACCATTCCTGGGGGATATGAACCCTCAATAGGTGAGATATCTGCTCAAAAGTGGTAATGACTTGAAATGCTACATTATTCAGACTTCCACTTCTTTATGACATGGGACAGAAGACTCTCTGTAGCCAGATTTTAAAGATGGACATCATATTCTTACTTCAGTTAATAGAAGTAGAGTAATATATTTAGTTTGTGTTTCTGGTCAGCCAGAAATTGGTTTGGATTTAGCTGTGTATAGAAAAACTTTTCCCTAATACCGAGATACTGTGTAAAACAGGCTACAGAAAAACTCTTCTTTTTGAATTTTCACTGTTTCTGAAGAGTCTATAGTAAAACATCTGTGTTATATGAGCTGTCTGTTTGTAGGCCCTGAGGTTTTCTTCAAAAACGCTTATTCTCTTAATGAGATAATTCTTAAACTGAAAAACAACCCACGAGGGTATGTCTGTTTATATAAGCATATCATTTCACCTTACAAAGAAAATAGGAGTTGAGAATGAGAAGTATATCTTCCAGGGCTATGAAGTGATTTAAGAACCTAAGATGTGCACACATGGTAGTTAGGTAACTACTTCAGGAAACCCACAACTTGTAGCCACCTGTTGCTCTCCTCTGTCCAAAATGATGGACTGCTCCCAAAAGAAATACAGCTGATTATGCAGCAGCAGCCATGCCTGTGTTTCAAATATGGGAATTTTCCAGAGTTTGGTTTCTTGAATATAAAACATTTCTTCCTGCTAAAAATTTCAGACATCAATAATGTACAATAGTGCACATACTAGTTTTTAACCTGTTAGAATGGATGCAAAAAAAATCTGGTTAAAATTTCAGAAGCATCAATCCAGATGAGATCACAGGTTTTCATAGGTGTCAGTGAAAAATCTGAACCCTTTTGTTTATTGGTAAACATTCATATATATATTCATAAATTTTAATATATATTTTAGTACTAAACCTCTAATAATTTGAGAATCAAGAACCTAATTGTGAGAGAACTAAATTTCTGATTTGTTTTTGCAAATAAATCTGAAATATTTGTAGGATAATATATATAATAGTAGATACTCTTGACATTTGTACATAAACAGGCTGTTGTGCTATAACATGTACATCAAGATTCGAAAGTATTCTGAAGCTCAGAGGAAGTTATTCAACTTTTAACAGCTCAGTTAGACCAATTCCTTGATTTTATTGATGCTGTGTTCTTCTTCACTCTATCAGCTTTTTATCTCATTTCTAGCACAACTGATATCGGAAGTCACTACTCTAGTGTTCTGTTTTTTAATTTGCTTATAAATTAAGCTGTGAAATAGATTTTAAAATTTTTGATTAAAAGCACTAAAGAATGTTTCCAGAAGGAGACAACTGTGCTAAGCTTCCTTCCATAAAGAAGTTTTATAAGTAGGTCATAAACCCCTGAAATTAAGTCAGAAATGCTGACAGACCCCAAACTTTTAGAAGCTCTGTAAGCTCCAGTCTAATCTTCTTCTCCCAGAGGGGGAAAATCTTTTTCTTGAGACTAAATTGTAGACTGTAAAATAGTTGTTTTGTCACATAGAACTCTGAGTGTACAGTAAAGAAATGTACAGCAAAAAAGCAATGTGTTGTTACTATAGCAACTACAAGTCAAAAAGATATCCTAAAATGTCTTTCTTCTAAATTTATCCTATGAAACATTTCCCAGTCTTTCTTAATTATGTTACACAATATAGTTTTCATTTGTTAGCATGGGTCAGATGAACTCTGAAACTACACTGGAATTACTGGAGGTAAACAGATATGAACTAATGAGAGATTTGTCCCCAGTGGACCTTAGATATACCAGGGTATGGAAAAAACTACATAAAATTATACATCAAAAACTTTTATCTTAGAAGCAATATCTATTTGTGTAGGTATGTGAACAATTTATTTTATATAATCCTCTTCTAAGAAAAGACCAGTTGGTTTATAGATTGGGTTTTTTTTTTAATGTTTCAAAATGATAACATGATTGTTATGACCTTTATATAAAATGTTTATATTGAACAGAACGCTTTGGCAGAAGAAATTTGTGGTGTTTGCAAATTGTTTATATATCTGGTATAGAATTTATCAGTTATGGAATTCCACTTTTACGTGTTTTCATTCCATAAGGAAAAATAGTATAAAATAATTACTGTTAAAGGTTGTTTTTTTATTTTTTTGCATATTTCATACTATGAACTACACATTATGAGAAAACCAAGGTCTTTAAACTTTTGTTTCACTTTGTTTTATGTGAAATAAAGCCAGAAGAGAGGAGAACCCTGTTGAAGTGGTGAAGAGTAAGTAGAAAGTAACAAGACATACAAAAGGCCATTGAGGGTACCTTACAGTAGAAGTAACAATTTGTCTCTGATATGCTGATTGTTGCTCCATTACAGCTGCAGTACCATGGAAATTTATTCTATACTACACGGTGAAAAAGTACCCTTGGAAAAAAAGGAAAAAAAAAACACCAAAAAACTGTCAGCCCCACTGTGGATCTTCTTGAAGGTATGTTAAACCATAACTTTGAGATTTCATTGTGAATCCTCTGTTACATTGGTTTCATGGATTTTCAAACTTGCTTGCATGTGTGTATATATATTGCCCTGTTTTCCTTGTGCTTTACTATTTTCAGTTCACTAAATTTTATACCATAGTATAAGTATTCCATGTTATAATGAAAATTTTTTTTGTGTGTTTTCCCATTTATTGGCCACGTAGACCAGATGTGTGGTTGAAGCCCCTCTCCTTGATGAGGTACCTATAATAAAATGGAGACTCTGTGGTCTAAGCTTGCATTAACAAAGGATGGCTTAGCAGAGGCATCTCTTAGTGAAAGAGTGAGGATGCAATTTTTTAAAATACACTTAACAGCTTCAGATCACTTCAGCCAAAAAATCAATGTAATATATTAAAATCCATCTATATTTTCAATGCAAACAAGTATCTTTATTTCTTTTAAAAACTATTGTGAAACAGATCTATTGCTTTTAAATAAGCTTGTTTCAGAATTACTTGGTTCAGAATACTTAGGCTAAGTTGTCACTAGCAGCAAATCCACAAGGATGACTTTCATATCTTTGTAGAATCTAAAAAAAATTAACATCAGAATTCCTGCTTTTCCTTCCATGGCCACGTAGAAATTTACCCCTTGAGTTACTATCCTGGTTTAAGCAGCTTTAACATATTTTTTTCCTTTCTTCAGCCCTGTACATACCTGTAAGAAGCCTAAGTTTTCCTGCTGTTCCAAGTAACGTGATTTTTATTGTGGTTTTTAATTACCTTAAAGCAAGTGTGTTTAAATTTTTTTGTGCTACATATTTACAGAGATTTCCTCTGGCAAAAACAAAGCAAACAAAATAAGCACAGCCAAACACTTATAGACATACACATACATAAACCACACACAGACACATACACCAAACAAGCAAACAAAAAATCTCAAAAAAGCAGTTTTCTTTCCCCCTGCAGAGCTACACGAAGTTCACAGGTCAGGTAGTAGCAATGTGTAATCTGTTCCCAAAGCTGTGTAAGTGAACTTTAGTGTCAGTCTAGCAACAACCCCCTGCTAATACTAGAGAACAATTTCATTACTTACAGTCAAGGCAGATTTCTCATGCTCATTCTGGAATATTCTAGACAGAAAACAAGACTAACTATCACAGAGCATAGGAACAACTAACTCAGTGTGCAGTTTGGCCACAGACAATCAAAACTTGTGATTTCCCAGTCTTCTTAGCACCTCCCTTAATGCTGTTTATTAATTTCTTTAAGAATTTAATTTGCTTTCATTCTTTCATATTTATATTATCTACTTTATTTGCTTAATTTTCTCCCTTTAGGCACATTAGTCTGCCTAAAAAACTCTGCTTATAAAAGTATGATTAATATGCTATTAGATAAGATAGATGCCCAGAACATCAAGGAATAATTGCAGATATATAGTAAACCAAGCATACTCATATTGATATGTTGTGGTTACAGTGATAAGTATTAAAGAAAATCTTTATTTTTATCTGGGTATTGCAAACCCTATAAAGGGCTTTGAGCAAAGTTTCTGATAGAAAAAGAGAGGCTTAAATACAGAATATATGAAAAACTAAAGAATATCCTAGCATTAACAAGGTAGGTGTTTTTGCAAATAAAAATGAGAAACATAAAAATTTTAAGCAAGTAGTCATTTAGGATAAAAGAGCCAAGGGACATAAGCCCATGTAATATTATTTATAATTTTTCCTCAGACTCTTTAAAAGTTATGCCATCTATAGAACATCTTCTACACAATTCATCTATTCATCAAATTAAACATTATTAATTTTTAGATACCATAAATAATAATAATACAACATAACAGTTGTATGTTAAATGGTAGAACACTTTCTGAAATTTGGGTGTAGCAAGCTTGCCATCTACTGATCAGTAGAAAAGAACTTTGTTTATATGATGTTTTTGTATACCGTATTATTTCGTTTGAAACTCTCTTTAAATGATGAGTCAGTACTTGTGTATTTAAATAAATCGGTTTCTACTGCCTCTGAAGGTCAATACAAGGCTTCAAAGGTATTGTGCTACTGGATGAAAGATGAGATCCTGAAGTACTTCTTATATCCATTGAGGAAATTTTCACTAAAAGATATAATCTTTCTGACCATTTGGGGAACTTATTTGGCTTCTCTTAAAAAGTACATTCCTAATTCACGGATTTTCTCATGAAGTTAAAACATTTTTATGACTAATATGGCAAAGGCGAATAAATATACTTTTTTATGTCAAATCTTTCCATTTTACAGAGAGAAATTCACTTGTCCCATGTCATCTACCAGCTTTGCCCTCAGTCAAGCTTTGTCAGTGCATAGTAGGAAATTGCAGAAAATTCATACGTCCAGAGTACTTGGTGTTGTACCCCCTCATGTTCCACTCAGATGGGTTTAGACATGGAAGTTAAAATTCACAGTTATATCATATGTACAAAAAATAAAAGTCCTCACTCTTTAGAGAGAGTCGGTCTCATGGGTTAGTTAAATACTCATCATCATCAACAAGCATCATTATTGCTGTATAATTTTTCCCTTTGCTACTCTCAATTAATTTCATTCACTGTAGAATTATAACAGTATGAATAATAGAACAAGAAAATGGACAACCTGTAACTTAGACAGTGATTGTACTTTAAACAGCATTTTTAAAAAAAAACAATAACTTCTAAATTTTTTGAAATTGTGTGGACTTATATTTAACACATACTGCCTTCAGAATTGGTGAAAACACAAAACTTCTGAAATTTATGGACCAGAGCAATATTGAGAGGAAAGAATAGGCTGTTTCCAAGAATACAAGAAAGTTTGTCTTTCAACCAAATTCAATCTGTACCACCAAGACTCAGTGGCAGGTTATTTTTCCACACAGTTGTCATGTAGATCACGTCTGTAACTTTTCTATTTTTGATATCTGCCTTGCTTCCCCACTGGATAATAGTCTCTATAACTTCATTATTTAAAGTTTTATTCTAATTTCAATTGTACTGACATAAATCAGGAATTATTCAATTCAGTTAAGGAATTTAAAAGTACCTCTGTTAACTCCAAATTGAATTAAGGTGTTTTGCTGCAGAACCTCCTCTAAATAGGAATAAGATTTTAGATTGCATGGGAGTATAACCTGAAGGCAGAAAGTCCCAGAGACAGAATGATTTGTAGAGACTAAGGTATTTCAAGAGATTTGTCTGCAGAAATCAATAAGCTTTGTCAAATAAATTTCCTAGCTGGCATTCAAAATCTCTGCCACAACTCCTGTACATGGCTTTGTTCATCTAGCAGCTTAAAAATCTGTTCTTTGGGAAGGGGTAGGAGGAACTTTGTAATGTTTGGGATTTTTTTTTTCTTTTCTTTTTATTTCTTTCACTTGAGGACTACATTTCTATATCTTTCAGAAGGTGACCTGAAAGTACTCTGCGTTTCTAGGACCAGATGGGTCAATCACTATTCTGGGAAGGCTCCGAGTCTGTTGGGGCAGATGAGTCACAGCCATCCCGCACACCAGCAGGAGCACATCACAGATGAAAGCTACCCCAGATCACTTTGCACTTCACCTCTTCACAAACACTGGCTCATCTGCCTCATCCACACTTCAGCAAACCCCAGAGAAGAGGCACCCGTGACACAGCACTTCAACCTCTGCTTTACTCTCCCCAGAATCCAACTGGCCTCATGGCTGCCAGCCTTTGGAAAGAAAAGTGTTATTCCAGAAAGCTGCCTCTAAAGCATACAGAAAGGATCCATAAGATGGGTAGGTTGTGAGTGAAGGTGATCATATGTGGTGGAACAATAGTACTATTGTGTACATTGTCACCTATTCCATGCCTTGTGGAGTTTATGAAGGAATTGTTTAGTTCACTACAAAAGTATATTTAATAGGAATAATTTGAGTTGATGACGTTTACATAGAATGAGAATAAACTAGTAGGGAGTACTATAAAAAAAATCTAAGATGATATCTACTTTTCTGTGCCACCAGAATCAAAATGAAATTCATAAGGGAACATAATCTTATCAGAAAAGAAGGATTTACACATTACATAGAACATACCTAAACTGAATGGCATGATCAGTCAGAAAATATTGTAACATTAAAATAATAAGGCTGCATATATTGTGAGAAACATAAATAAACCCAGTTTTCTGCATATTTTAAATTATAGAAAGATGGTGTGCTTATTGTCCACCTAAATTTAAACAGAATTTGATATTCGTATGTGTTTAAGCACAGGTATCAGAATCAGAGAAACTGGGAAAATATTACAGATATATTTGATCTTTGAAAAGAAGCTTATTAAAAAAGGTCAACTTCATTTTTCTAAGAAAATATTAAGGCTTTAAAATAGGACAGCTAAGATGGAATATAGCACAACGATAATTAAGTAGTAGATTCTAGTTATTTCTGCAAAGTTTAAATAGAAGATTAGGTAAATATGGGATTTGGTACTTTAGCAAAATTGCTCTAAAGTAAACTTTTACATTGATTAGCATTATAATTCCAAATATGACATTTCAGTAATACTTATGAGAGCATATTTAATTACACTACTTATGTAGATATAGCTACTTTAAGTTCTCCTTATGGTATAGTGCTACATGTAGGTCTGAAAAATCAAATCTGGGTGCACTATTGCCTTTTCTCCAAACTTAAGTCCAACTTCAATTATTAAAAAAAAAAAAACAGGAGTAATTTATTGAATTAGTCCTTTGTCTCGATTCAATTTGCTGAAGCATCTCCTTATTGTTGCAAAACTTATCCAAGATCAAGTTACTTCGAATTTGAGAGGAGTAGGGGGCTCAGACAGCAATAATCCATTTTTCTGGATTTTGTTAAGTCTTTGCACTGCAAATCTTAAAGTGCATTAAAATATGCCTTCAAATAGACTCAACCTATCTGATTATAACCCTTTTTTCCATCCTATAAATTTGTTTCCTAAATTTTCACAACTGATATATTAAGAATAATTGTAGTTTAACTGGAGTGGTTAGATTGAAAAAGATGATATTACTCTTTTAAACATGATTTTTGAAGCAATTAACATTCTGCATCATTTTAGTTTTCCACATATAATTTAATCTCAAGCAGCTGCTGGTATTATTCCTGGGAAATACTCCTTTCCTGCTGTTCAGTGAGAAAGATGAATATATGGTTCTCTCCTTGCCTGTACAGCCTTATTCCCTGTGCCATCTCTAGAAATTTACATCAGAAGTACTCTGTTTTTTCAAATATAACGCGTCCATTTATTCAATATAGTGGACTAAATCCAGCACTATGTTTTCCTGCCTTTACTTATCTGTAATTCATACAGGAATTACTTTGAGGAAAGACACAGAGTAAACAAGCAGTAACTCAAAATCATTTTATTTTTAAAAAGAATAGCAGTAAGAAAGCATTTCATGAATCACTACAAGACGTAGTTAAAACTGATGATTCTTATGATAAACATAAATTTTAGGACTGGCTTAAGACCAATCTCTAAATAAAACAAGGGTGAGTGACAGATGCTAACCAATTCCCAAGGTGTTCTTCTGCTTATGTTGGTACAGCAATTGAAAATAACTCACAGCATTTCTAGAGCATGAAGTATGGACCACGAGTTTTTTACAGCTCCTGTAAGTTATATCTGCTACTTCTAATCCAAAATATATACTACATTAGTTTTTCTTTTCTCTTCTGCTTTTTACCAAGCTTTCTGTTATAAAAGAACTTATACATGAATTACTGAATTTTTTACAGCTACAAGTTCCTTAATTAAACCTGTTAATTAAGTAATGCAGTAAGACATGCAATATACTGGCATATACCTAAACAAAATAAGACTAAAAAGTGTTTGCTAGACATCAGATACTCAATAAATGTGATACGAAAAGCTCAGCAAAGATGGACCTGTATTATTTAATTTTCTGCGATTGTAGATATATATTTTTAAAAGTCCTAGGGAAATTCATTACAAATCTTTGTCCAGCTGCAAAACTGAAGCAGAATGTGTTTTTAAATTATTAACAGCACTAAAATTCTGAAATTTTGTTACCACTAAATTATCTACTATGCAAAAGAAAAATGATAAGGTAAAGCTGTACCCTGGGTGTCCAATTTTGGTGTATTTAGTCCAGATGTGTTTTTCTGTCAAGTGAGAAGTGCATTATTTTAATCATATTTTAAAACATGCATGATACCTTTTCTAAACTACATTTGATTTTATCTAAGGTTGTAGTATAATATTGGAGCACAGGAATTCCTGCCTTATGATGTCATAAACCATTGGGATTAAGAATTAGTTCCTTTGTCTTTAACTGAGGGCAGTGCAATCAGGTGTTGCCCCTTCACATACCACTTAGAAGGGTACTCGATGTCCTCTTGCTTAACTGTGAGGAGAACCAGTAAAAAACAAAGACTATAAGAGCACTTTCTCACAAAAGACTGATATTTTCTCCTTATGAAGTTGCTGTGTACTAAAAGCCAGCTTTTCTTCATTATCCAAGTGTGTAAAGTATATTCTCAGTCTTTATGCAATTTGTTCAATATTTACAAAAAATAGGCATTTGTGCCTTTTGGATGAGAAATAATAAATGTTTCACAAGGTGCAATATCGTATAAAATTCTGTAGCTGAATTGAGAAGGTTTCTAGTTAACTTTAGGTAACTGTGTTGTTTATTTTATAGATGTCATATGCATATTTGGGTGCCCAAGGAAATTTGTATGCTGTTTTTGGTGGAAAAAGCACTGGGTGAATATTGACCCAGAGAGTGAGTGCCTCTGCAAAGTCATTTTGCTTTTTCCTCATGAACATAAGTGGAGTGAAAACAGGGTCAATGACAGAGGGTACTCATATTCCTAAGCACTGAAGTTTGTTGAGTCTTAATTTGTCGTGGATAGGGAAACATCAAAGGACCAGAATCACAGGAAATCATTTATACTGCAAATGAGTCCAACAATTAATTCCTGAAGACATTAAATATTGTCCTTTTCCCATCTTCTAAAATTATGTTGTAGAAGCATATTTGTCCTGCAGTTGAGCACCTGTTTCAGAGTATATGGTTCAATCAATATGTGTGCTTTTGTGTAATGAACAGAGAAATGAGAAGTTAAGATTTCATGAGATTAGGATTTTGTCCTTGAACCCTTGTGGTCTGGAAGAATTACTAACTCTTCTTGTCCCATGAGAATAATCTCCGCTATTCTCCTTCCCAGGTTCTTCTAAGTGATCCAAACATTCCTGCCCCAGAAAATCTCTGCATGGGTCTGTGTGTGTAGGTATATGCATGTGCTTAGAGGAATACTTGCATGCATCATTTATCAAGCCCAAATTTTAGGGTTGGATATGTCCCTCGCCAATACCAAGTTACTTTCTGGTAGGCAGAGACAAGATTATATTGTGATATTTGGCATTTTAATCTTTCCCACATCTGGGTTTTCATCTTCTGCCTAAAGAAGTTTCTTCCAGTTTCTCTTCAAATCTTCCTTAAAACATTTCAGTTTTATAACTAATAAGTAAAAATCCAAGTGTGACCGTATTTGCAGTCATCTCATTTCCAACCCAGGTTTCAGTGCAATTTTCTTGTCTCAGTAATTATTTCTAGTTAGACATGATACAGCTGTAGAATGTCATGGGAAAAGCCTGACTAGAAGGAAATACTTGCATAATTAACAGACAGGAAAAAAAAAAGTTACTGAAGTTCAACTTTACTGAGATGCTCCCAAAAAACCCTTTTGTATTAACTTTGACACTGTGTTTATCAAGCTAAATTAATTCAACTTAATAAGGCAGACAATTTATGAGGTGAGTTTCTTCTTTTTAGTGCTGCTTTTGGTACCAGTCACAATTTTTTCTCTAAAAGAGAATGGAAATTGATAAATGTAGGTATGGTTAATCACTATGGGCTTATGGGAAAATTCTGCATTGAAGTAACATTAAGTAATATAGTAAATGGATTCATTGAATCCAAATATAATTCAAAGACTTAAAACAAACACCATGAAACATCAGACAGAAAACATCCTGAGGCAGTGTAACCATTATTAATTATCTTCCTTACTACAGCAGAGAATGTAAATTTAATCTGAAATATTTTACTGTCATTAAATATGATTTTATTTCTTCTCTGTTTTATGCTATCCTTCCCCAGATGGACATTCCGAGGTTTTATCTCTGTCAGAGATCACAGAATATTCAGAGTTGGAAGGAACTCACAAAGATCATCTAGTTCAACTCTTAGGTAAATGGTCCAGACAGGAACCAAACACACGATCTTGGCACTGCTAGCACCAGCTGATCTAATCTCTGGGTGTTGTACACAGAGATTGAATGTGGCCATAGAGTGAGGCTGGAAACAATGGTGAACACTGTTCACAACAACTAATATGCTTACACTGGAAGCAGGCATTGCCAACAATGATGACACTGCAAGCTCATTTTCTTCCATATTAACAAAGAGGGGACCTTTGAAACATTGATTGACATAAATATTGTCTGTAAATAAATATTTCAAAAGAGAAATTTTTCATTGAATTTTAGCCCTTAGAAAGCTTGTTAAATGGTCAATGGCAAGAACTACTAGAATAAGAGTTCAAGTTCCCAGCCTTGGAACTCACGGACTCACAGACAAAAGTCCTCTGTCCTTAGCAAAAAATATACATCAGAGTACTTACTACACAGAGACATCTGAGTTAAAGTTGAATGAAACTAGTTTGAAAAAAATTGTATGAGCAAGATAATTTTATAACATTTTCATTTTTTTTTACTTCATTTGTTCATATTTTTAGAGTACAGAGACTCAAATGTAAACAAAAAAAGATGGGATATGTTGTTGAAGATTCTTTGTGGTGCCCTTCCACTGCCTTCACACCCATGCCCTGGTGAGTTTTGCACATAAATGGATTTTTCATTATTATATGGCAACATATTTTTGGTCCCATTTCATCTTTCTTGCTCTCCTCCTGGCCAGAATATTCTTGTATCCATGTACAGAGCTTCAATAAAAATAATAGAAATTATTCTCCTCCCAAAATAAATTACAGCCTTGTTGTCTGGAATCACAAAAAATGCATCAAATTTATTCAGCCAATTTGGAGTGTGCATTTAGCTTCTTACGTGAATGCTGTATGCACTAAAAAATCTTCATTCAAGCAGCTCAAGTTTTATGCAATTAGCTTATGTTAAAATTACAGTTTACTGTAATTTAAATTTGTCCAAGTTCCATTTGGGCTATCCTTTAATTTGCATTTTATGCACAGTGTCTCCCAACGTTTTTAAAGGCAGCATCCCATGATTCATGAAGTATATCTGCATAGCTCCTGTCCTTTCATCAGAGATCCTACTGCCTCCTTCTATCATCTCTTCTAAAGGTGCTGATACTCAGACAGCAAGTCAGGCTAGACTTGCCTATCCCTGTCTCAGAATATTCAAGTATTTGCCCTGTCTCTCCATTCTGGTTGATCAGAGACAGTGAACAGACATCTGAGTTAGCCATGTAGGAAATTAACACTGGCCTGACAGAACTAGTTTTTGGAAGGACTTGCTGGTGTTGGTTGACAAGAAGTTCAACATGGCTCAGCAATGTGCACTCGTAGCCAATAAAGCAAATCAAATCCCGGGCTGCAGCCAAAGCAGTGTGACCAGAGGGAGGCACTCTCCCCCAGTATTCCAGTCTTGTGAGACCCCACCTGGAGTACTGCATCCAGCTCTGGGGTCTGCAACATAAGGACACTGATCTCTTGGAACAAGTCCAGAGAAGAGCCATGAAGATGACCACAGGGCTGGGGCACTTCTCCAACGAAGACAGGCTGAGAGTTGACGTTGTTCAGCATGGAGAAGAAAAGGCCCTGGGGAGACCTTAGAACCTTCAAATATCTAAACAGTTCCTACAAGAAAGCTGAAGAGGGATTTCTTGCAAGATCATGTTTATGGTAGGACAAGCTTTAAGCTGAAAGGGGACAGGTTTACATGAAGTATAAAGCAAAATTCTTTCCTATGGTGAGACACTCCAAAAGCTTTCCCAGAGAAACTATGGATGTTCCATCCATGGAAGAGTTCAAGGACAGCTTGGGTCTATAACCTCATCTAATGGATGGCATCCTAGCTCATGGCAGAGTGGTTGGAACTAGATGATCTTTAAGGTACCTTCTAACCCAGACCATTCTATGACTGAATCTTGTTTATCATCTCATTCCTAATGTGCTTTTATCTCACAAAGTAGACACTTCTTAATGATTGGAACCAAAGTTTTTACTTATATGCGAATATACATTGAAGGGAAGGTACACAGCATCTTTATTTTTTTTTTATCATCTGAAAAATTACAGTGTTAAATAAACTTCATAATAACTTTTATTAGATTTTGATTAGATTTTCTAGAGATGCTGAAGCAATATGTTAAAGTGATTTTCCCAAGACTATTAAAAAAAAAAACCCAAAGAAAACCTCAAAAATAAAAGAGAATTTTACCTAAGGACAGTTCTGGAAATGATTTCATTATTTTTAGTATATTGATAACATGTCAACCCTTAGCTTATTGATGCTTTTTTTTTTTTTTTTTTTACTGCTTTCTACCTTTGTAAATAACATATTTGAGACACTTGATTTTGTAATTTCAGCTTGAAAACATGGGCTAACTTTCATCTTGCTGTGTATTTGGTCTGATTGAGATCGAGATTTTTGTTATTTGCAATATTTTTATCTCAGAGCAAATGCTGCGTGTACCGATGCCTTATTTCCCAGTGAGTGGCTGGACATCACCTTCTTGATGGGAAGTAGAGACATAGTGGGGAATTTCTGTTGTTGTAATTGTGAAGGGACAAGTGGTGGATTGTGTTTTTGTTGACTCTGGGGTCAGTGAAGGAGGAGGAGGAGGCCCTCCACATATTGGAACAGACATGGCAGCCCACGGTGAAGACCATGGTGAGCAAGGCTCTCTTCCTGTGGCTCATGAAGATTCACAGTGGAGAGGATATCCACCTGTAGCCCCTGGAGGACCCACACTGGAACTGGAAGATACTTGAAGGGTCTGTGACCCAATGGAAAGCCCACACTGGAGCTGGTTTGCTGGCAGCCCTTGTGACCCCATGGAGCATCCACACTGGAGCACTCTGTTCCTGAAGGACCACTGACTATGGAAGGGACCCATAATGAGTTTGTGAAGGACTGCAGCCTGTGGGAAGGACCCATGTTGGACAAGTTCATGAAAGACTGTCTCCCATGGGAGTGACCCCACACTGGAACAGGAGAGAGTGTGAGGAATCATCCTCCTGAGGAAGAAGGAGTGGCAGAAACAGCTGTGTATGATGAACTGACCAAAACCCTTTTCCACATTCCCTGCACTGTTCTTAGGGAGGAGATACAGAAAATTCAGAGTAAAGTTAAGCCCAGGAAGAAGGCAGGGGAGGGGATAGGATGTGGGGAAAGGTGTTTAAGATTTGGTAATATTTCTCATTATACTTCTCTGATTTGATTGGTATTAAATTCAGTTGATTTCCCCAAGATGAATCTTTTTGCCCATGATGGTCATTGGTGAGTGACAGCCTCTACCTGCCCTTGTCTCAACCCATGAGCTTTTCCATATATTTTCTCTTCTGTCTAGCAGACTAGGGAAGTGATAGAGCAGCTTCCATTAGCACCTGGGGTCCAGCCAGGGTGAACACACCACACCTGAATTAATAAAATCATATTAAGAATAAGGATGCTAGGTGAAGGATAGAGGAGTCTGAGATTTTCTTCAAAGCCAATGAAAGATTTTTGAGGTTTGCACTTTTTTATTTCTAAGTATAAACTGCTCTGTATGTGTGTATATATGTGTGTTTTAAATCATTCTCCTAGCTAAAAATCTTTAACTCTTTTTTTCTAGTCTCGTAACTTGGAGATCAAAGTGAGCTCTTGAGTGGAACAGAATCATAATTTATGTAGAAATTCTTAATTTTTTGAAAGCACGAAATGGACTATAAATATTTTTCTCTCACTTAGCTTTGGGTATTAATATTTTATAAAATTTAATTATAATCCACTATGAAAGACGTATTGACCTCTGTGTGACACTAGTTATTTTCAGCACAAGCTGCATTGAAATGCAATGAGAATAAGAATGTGTTTTTGAGCAATACAATTATGAAGAGAAATGATTTTGATTATACTGTGTTGTGCTGAAATTTGCAGTATCTAAGATTCTGTTGAGAGTAGTTTCCATCAGATAACTGAAGAAAAATCTGTGAAAGTTTTAAAAAGCTTTGGAACTGATACAGTGAAAAACTGTATATTGAGACTGGACAAAATAATCATAATTTGGGATAACAGGTGAAATATAAGGGTTGATGCATTTAATTAAGATCTGTGTACCATATTGAGCACCTGTTTCCTCTTCATCTTCTACACCCAGTTTCAACTCTGTTAAATTGGAAACATTTTTTGGATCTTCTCTATTCAATATATATCATGTAAGTTCTGGTTAGAAGAAGAGAAACTCTTACTCCTAATCAAATAATCATGAGAAAATAATGACCAATATTCTCAATTTATATTCCATGACTCAACAGATGATTGAGGGCAAGTATGTCAGGTATAAGTGATTATTAGGGTATTCTATGCAGGAGAAAAAGATTTAATTCACTAGAAGGACTGTGGACAATGTGCTACTCGAAGAGAAGTGATTAAGCTTTATTTAAATTTTTTTCCAATTATTTTGTCAGTTGCAGAAACCAATTTAACCTGCTTTTTAAAATGACAGTTTTCCTTCAGAAAAAAAAAATGCAGTTTTCTTTCTTATGTATTTTATTTCATCAATTTGCTCTTTTCTGAATATATTCTTTCTCATGTATCTAGTTTTGTCAAGGTACACAGTTCTAAAAACTGCTGACGACAATTTTAAATCTGAAGCTTGGAAGAGAATTGTTCCTTGGAAGGTTCACAGCTCAGCCCTGTGTTTAGATATTCAGAAAATGACATATCTGGGTCACTATAGGAATGATGACAACTTAAAAGAGGATAATCTAATCCTGACACTTCCCATCCATTGCAAAGGTCTCATGTTATTGGATATTTATTTTCAAATAAAAGAAAATAAAAATGTTCTACCCCAAATCCACAAACATAATTACTATATTGTTAGACTGGGTTGCATATTTCTAATTATCTCCTTTTTTTTAATTGATAATTTAATTTATGGGATTCTCTGGAAAATTAAGAAGTTGGTTCTCAATCCATTTTGATGAAACCATGCAGTAATGTATGGAAACCATTCAGTAATGCATGCTGAAAAACATGAAACTTTATTGTAGTAGACAAATATGGAGCTGTGTGAATGTGTATACTGGTTAGACAGATTGCTTATTCAAACACAGATACTTGCTAGATTTTGTAAAGGACGTGCCATTTCAGATTTTCTGAACTGACACATTATTGATATGCTGCTATTCAAGTAACTGAGTGAAGGTTGATATGTTGCTCACAAATTTAAGATAGATTTCTGAAACTTGATAAAAAAACAAGGTTGTGCTATTCTGATGGTTCAAGTGAATCTGATTTTTCCCTGTAGTAAAAGTATATATGAAGTATTTGTATCAGTCTGTATCAAAATTGAAAACAAAGGGGTGTGCTATTATTAAAGAAAATACAGAAAAAAGTTTATTGGAACTCAAAGTTCATCAGTTTTCTTAAGATGATATTTTAAGTAATTAAGATTTTGATAAAACAGATGAGTTTTTCTGACATTTAACAAATAGAACATGTCTATTCCCAGGAAATTAAAAAGACCTTTCTTGCTGGAAAGGACAGTAAATGATAGGTTTCATCCTTTTATACAAGAAGAAAATTGCACAGCAAGTTCCAAAGAATGGTCACCTAACATCTCTCTCATGAAGAATTAGAGGGATGGAGTGGATACCACAGGTTATTGTCTTAATCAATGTTTTGAAATTACTAAGAGCTATTGTTTCAGGGTTTGATTAGTTTACATTAGTTTACTAATGAACAGACAACAAGATCATTAAACCTTCAGGAAAACACCAGAAATTTGACATTAAACTGATCTAGTCCTGTGGTCTTACCCAATGGCTAATATTAAGCATAAAATGTTTGAAATGTATAAACTGAAAGTCAAAAAAGTGACAAAAGGTAAACATTACATATATGAGCAATAGGCAGCATGAATTAGACACTCAACACCTCATTACAGGCTGACTCTTTCAGTTTTTGCAGAACTTTGACATAGTCCAAGTAGATCAATAGCTGTTAAAAATAACCAAAAAAAAAAGTCATGGAGTGTAAATAATATTGTAAGATGATGCTTGAATTCTAACCTTAGAAAACTTTGTAATCCAGACATATTTTTGTCTGAGGTTAGATAGGAAAATTCTGACACAGGAACATAATTTCATGGCATACTTTCATGGCATTTATTCCACTGCAGACAAGCACAACTAAAATTATCAGAACTTAGTAAAATCTGTTCTACATAATCTATTGGAAATATCTTTATAATATTTTTAATTATCCTTAATATGCATTAGCTTGATAATACAACACTTAATGAGATAATCTCTTTCCAGATACACATTTATATCTTTCAGCCACCTATGATTGTTCATCAAAGGATTTAAGCTCACTTTACAAACATCAAGGCAGTTTTGTGAGGCATATTATTAAAGTTTTCTTGGGAGATACTGAGTACAAGATGCATATCTGAAAAAAGATGTTTGTGTGTATGCACATTACAGAAAGTAAATTGTGTATTATTTTTCAGCATGTCACAATAGCTATAATTACTAGAAATAGAGGAAGATCAGTGTTTTTATGTCCAGCACTAGACTATAACTGCAAACACTCCTTATG
The DNA here is from genome assembly GCA_024734555.1 of Trochalopteron elliotii. NCBI lineage: Eukaryota > Metazoa > Chordata > Aves > Passeriformes > Leiothrichidae > Trochalopteron > Trochalopteron elliotii. The sequence continues at coordinate 2,178,407 of JANPWX010000016.1, forward strand.
TTCAACTTTTCTTTTTTTGTATTTTTGTTTTCTTGTGAGCATCTGCCTCTTTTTATTCTTCTCTAAAATATTACATTGATTCAAGATCTTTGCTATTTTTATATTGATTAGAACAAAGATTTTGAAAGAATGCTGTCCTCACTGACTTTTTTTTGTTTTTCTTACACCCTCAATCTTAATGATGGTTTAGTTCATAGACTTTAAGGAAAAGTATGAAACAGAAGAATTACAGTAAATTGGAAGAATCATACTGATTGTATCTAGGTATGTGATTCTGTGAACATTTTGTCTTAATAAAGGAAGTAAGTTTAATGTACAGAACACATTAAATATTAATATTTTGTCTTTCTGTACATACTAATAGAAGAAACCAAACAACAAAGAAGTGAAGAAGGTGTAACAGTGTACCTACCAAACTAAAGCTTACAAGTATTTACTAGCCTAGCTCTGATCCCTTAGTAACTGGAAATTTTAAAACCTGTTGTGACTCTACTAGAAAATTGTATTCATTTCTCTGTGAAGAGAAAAAAAATCTGATTACAGAAAATAACCCTTTCACTTTTGACCTTTCATTTTATGGAGGAAAAGGGCTTTTTTGTTGTTATCTTCTTCAGGAAAACCTCCCTATGCCGTTATCAACTTCTTTTAAAAGTCAGAGGTTAAAATAATTTTCTTCACATTTTACTCACAGACCTTATACAGCATTCTGGTAGGCCCCTTATCAGCCCCTTGGGCAGCCCCACTTCAACTTCTTTAAGGGAAAAGCAGCATCAAAATATTTGGCAGGTTTCAGAACTGTATTACAATATAAAATATTTATGCACGTAAATCAGAAGCACTTCTAAAGGATGGCAGGCATCTGCTATCTCTTCCCAGACATGCCATTTTATTTTCAGAAGTTTTCAGGCCACATGAAGTGCTGCACTGACACCTTTCTCTTCAGAAACCAATGGCAGTGATGATGGTAACTGGTGCGTGATCTCTTGCTGTCCTTATCTCGATCTACAAGCTGTTCCTTACATTGCCTCTCCTCTGTCCTGCTGAGGGGGTGTGATAGAACAGCCTTGATGGGCATTTTGCATTCAACCAGGGTCAACTTACCACACCTCAAGGGTCTGCTTTGGCACCAATATTATTCAATATTTTTATTATTACATAGTGCCTTCTCAGTAAATCTGCAGATCACACCAAACTGTATGGTGCAGTTTGCATCTATAGAGGGAATGGATGTCATCCAGATGGACCTTGACAGACCATGGGGCCTGCAGCTGCTTGGAAAAAAAACAGAGACCACTGCTTCTTCTAGCAGGTTCCGTCTTTATTATGCACGCTCTAGTAGTAAAATATTTCTACTATGGCAAAGTTTGAAGAAAGTCTTGGGAATAAGGAGAAGAGAAGACAGAACAAAGCAAACATCAGGCAGGGCAGATTTTCTGCTCTTTCTCAGCCGTTCACTCAAACAAACCACCTCCCAGCATTCCAGGAGGTAAAAGAGAAACATTCACACATGGTGTTTATGATTGCAGTCTTTCCTCTGGTATGCATCTTTCCCAAGAGAACAGAAATTCTTTATCAAAGTTAAGATAAACGTGACAAGTTGCTCTTCTGCACAGGACTCTCGTTAAGGTCAGGATGGCTGCCCCAGGCTGCTGCTTCTACAGGGCCAAGTGAAACTCATGAAATTCAACAGGATCAAGCACAATGTCCTGCACTTGAGGAATTAGAGGAATTCCCAATATCAGTACAGACTGGAGGATTAATTAATCAAGAAGACACCTGCAGAGAAGGACTTGGGCCTACTGAAGAATAAAAGATTGGACGTGACCCAGTACTGTGTGCTTCCAGTCCAGAAAACAAATTGTATCCATGCATCAAAAGAAGCATGGCCCAGAGGTTGAGAGAAGTGATTCTGCTGCTCTACACTTCTCTCACAAAACCTGATCTCTAGTCCTGCATCCAGCTCTGAGCTACCCAGACAAGAAAGACATGGACCTACTAGAGCAAGTCCAGCAGAGGGTCACAGAGACGATCACAGAGCTGGAACACCTCTCCTCTAAGGACAGGCTTAGAGAGTGCTGGTTATTCAATATGGAGAAGAGAAAGCCCTGTCAAGACCTTCAAGACCCCTGTCAAGTCCCTCAATACTTAAAGTGTGCTTATAAGAAGGAAGAAGAAAGGCTTTTTGCTATAGCTATAGTAAAGGAACAAGGAGCAATATTTTTCAACTGTAGACTTCATCTGGACATAAGGACAATGATTTTTTATGGTGAGGTTGGTGGGACACTTGAATGGGCTGCTAAGAAAAATTGTGGATTTCCCATTATTGGTAGTATTCAAAGTCAAACTGGATGGGGTGAAATGTGTCCTTGCCCATGGCAGGGGGTTGGACTAGAAGATCTAGATGAATACCTCTACCAATCCAAACCATTCCATGAAATCTGGCCTGTAGTGGTGTGTTTTTGGTTCTATCAGTTTTATGTATTTGTTCCTTGTTTTATATTGTTTTTTATAAGTTGTAATGGTTTGTCCCATGTCACCCATGTTTAATGCTTCTTGGTTTTACCCCAACCCTAGTTACGTGTCAATCATAAGTTATACAGCCCCTGGGTCTTGTCTATCACTTTGAAGCCTCTCCCAAAAGTCTAGAAAGTTCCAGTGAGGGCGTCGAGTGATTGGACAAGACTCTGGCTGTCTCCCCACCTAAGTTATTGATTTGTTGTAATATGTGTCATTTACCTGTAGAGCCATGCCCACATGATCCCTGATTTGTCCTCAGTTAAACCCATCCCCAAGTTCCTCCCCCCAATAAAAGGTGTTACATTAGGGCGCTCTTCCTCTTTCTGCTTAGGGCTCCTTGTGCTATAGGGTCTGTGCCACGGCAGACACCCTGAGCTGAGGTTATCCCCACTGTGGGATGAATAAAGCCAGTGGTTGAACCCTGAGCAGACTGTCTCCTTCTTTCCTGCTGTCGTGGCTTCACTCCTGCAAGGCAAACCAGAACCCACGGGATGGGCAAGGTTCATTCAGCTACCGAGTCGTGCCCCTTCTTGCCGTGGGGCCAGGGCTGGCCGGGGCAAAGAGACACTGACACCGCAACACTGGCCTAGAAAATGGCTGCTTGTATGTATGGTCTTTGAAAAGCAGGAGTTTAGTTCTTAAGACAATCAAAAAAATAGCCTTTAAATAGCTGAAAGAATATTTTTTTATATTATAAAATAAGAAGGAAAGGATGGCTTGCACTGAATACCAGAAATCCCAAAGACATGAAATACCTGTCTTTTGATAATGGTATATGTTGCTTTGTTGATGTCTGTGAGCCTTGTAAATTCCTTCAGAGTTTACAGCTTTAGGAAGCTTTAGCAGGTGCAGTAGTAAGAGTTTCCCCTACCAATCCTGTAAGCAAAATGTCTGTATATAACTGAAAAGTGTGTTGACAACTTTTGTTGATGGATTTGAAATAATATTATCCATAATACTGACACAAACAGAATAGTTCCAAATAAAGTTTGTGACAATGATTAGATCCAAATGCAACTTAATGATTTTCCAGAATGGATTTTTGATGCAAATGAAGGCACAGTCAAGTTTTACTGGGTGATATTAAAATAATATATAAAGATAAGCATTATTTTTCTTTTAATTATTTCTTATTCTATATATTTTACATGTTTTAAAAAAAGAATTGCTTTTATCTATTGTTTTCTATTGCAAATTAAGTCATATTGTTATTCACAAAGCACTGTGATACTCAAACGCTAATCATAGTGGAACTTTGATCTCTAATTGTAATTAGTAAGGAATAAAAGAGTATGCTTCATTAAGATGCACCTTTATAGACATAACTGATCATTGTGCAAAACATCAATTTCAGTTAAGATTTAATTACAGTCAAAACTAAACTCAGTGATTTTCGCATTAATAGAATTACAAATGACAAATTAAAATTATAGTCTTGTGAAAATATGTTTTATTTATAATTTCACATTCTCATTTACAATAGTCTCCTGAGTTGAAAAGAATGTATTCCACAGATTGGAACCTACATTTAATACAGATATGTTATAAATAACTAAATATATGTAAATAAAAAAATTATGTATATTTTAAAAAATTTAGAAATAATCTTAAAATGCAAAATGCTCTAATGTCTACTTTTACAGAGAAGTCAAAGTCAAGATTTTTTCATTTACTAGAAGATCCAGCCTTTTCAGTAATAAAATACTACGTTCTCCAACTATATCTCTCTCTTTCTTGTTATTCCTACTAAGGCCCTTATCCTGAAACAATGAGTTTGGTAAATTGGTTTTCACATTCAAAAAGCCTCTGAATGAGTTTTGTTGTTGTCACTATTCCTATCATTATTGTTGTTGTTATTATCTTCATCATCATCACAGAATCATAGAATCATTAGGATTATAAAAGACCTTGAGGATCCTCAAGTCTGTCTGTTGACTCAGTAGTGCCAAGTTTACCACTAGACTATATGTAATGCTTTCACATTTGCCTACTTCTGTTTGTCAAATTTAGTGCAGTGGTCTGAGTGTTTACTCTTTTCCCTCTGTGAGATAGGATCAGGACAAAAGCAAAGCAGGCCCAAACTTAGAGGTATAAAGATAGATTTATTAACAAACACTAAAGGAAGAGAATGAAAATCAAAATGAAACTTTTCAAGACACTTCCCCCTCCCCCACCAGCTTTTTTTGTTTCTCACAGACAATATGTAAAGACAAAACTCGGAACTCAAGGTCAGTATCACTTATAAAATACTCTTTCATCAGTCATTTTAGAGAGAGAAGTCTCTCCTGATTTGTTCTGGTAACTCTCCACAAGAAAGAACAGTCTACTTGTGGCTTTTACTTTCATAAAAGCAGCCACCCAGGGACAAAATCTGCAGTTGTGAACCTCCCATATCATGTAGCCTTCCCCGTGGCTACATTTGGGCTGTGGACTCATCCATACAGGGGTATCATTTTAAAAATGAACAATTCAAACGCAAAGGATATTCTTCATCTCATGGAAGATAGATCTCTTTTCCCTTCTTCACTGGCCACAGAAGTCTTCTTATCTCATCTCTCTCTGTACAAACATCGCATGGCATCACAGGATCACAGCCACTAATTCAGTATTAACTCAGTCAGTTACAGATACCTTTGCTCAATCCATCTCCCCAGTTCATATTTTGACAGTTTAAAGGAATATTCTAGCATGTTGCAGTCTTTTACCATGGCTCACATAAGATTTTCAGACTAAGTCCAAGGCATCTTCCAATCTCTTCCACCGAAGGGGTCACTTTTCCTTCACTGACTCTAATATCTTCATAATGTCCTTTTACATGTCCCCAGTTTGGCCTTTTCTCTCACTTAGAGAAGGATTAGGGCTTTGGAAGTTTCATCTGTGCAAGGAAAGAGTTATTATCTTACCCAGGGCCTGCGGTGGTCACGCAATCTCTGCGAGGAGGCCTCTAGGATGTCAAAGCTGCAGGAATGGGGGAAGAGAACCCACACTGAGGGATCTTGGAGCAGCCTGGCTGGTGGATGCCTCCTGCTCTCACCATGGTGACAATCAGGGAGGGCTGACCCAACCAGGCCCATAGCTGCTATCAGGGGCCCAGTGGACATTTCCCTTGGCTCAGTCGGCAGTGGAGTAGGCTTTAAAGTTAGCTAGATGTTAAGCTTCAGCCTCCCCTTCCCCCGCTGGCAGCTGACCCAGGGGCCAGGCCAGGACTGGCTCCTCACAACAGGGAAGAGCAGCGGGGCCTGGCTGGCCTGGGCTGCTCCATGGAGCAGCTCCAGGGGGGCTGGTCGTTACCTGCTCCTCCAGCTGGAAGGGAAAGGGCCAGCTCAGACACAGTCTCAGCTTTATATGTGTATTCCCAAAGTCACATCCCACTTCCTCAGTGGTTAAAAAATATGTCAGTGTCTAAAAAATGGCCTCTGATAGGTCCCTGTCCTTTCTGCAGGAAATTAACAAGTCTTTACAGGATTACAGGGAATTATTTCTCCTTGAACTAACAACTAAGCCGTGTTAACCCATGACACTATGTCTCCACATTCCATATCCACTAATTTTTAACACTTCCAGGAATGGCTATTCCACAACTTCCCTGGGCAGATTGTTCCAATACCTGACCACCCTTCCAGCAAAAAAAGTTTTCCTAATATCCAATCTAAACCCCCCATGGCACAACCTGACGCCATTTCCTCTTGTCCTGTCACTTGTTACCTGAGAGAAAAGATCAACCTCCTCCTCACTACACCCTCTTTTCAGGCAGTTGTAGAGAGTGATCAGGTCAACTCTGAGCCTCCTTTTCTCCAGACTAAATAACCCCAGCTCCTTCAGCTGCTCTAAGAAACCCCTTGTAAACTGTAAATTAAGTAAACTTTAGTAGTCCTCATGAGGAGTTCCCTAAATTGAGGAGCAGGGGAGAAAAAGCTGAAGCTAAGTCCTTGTCATCCAGCAGCTGATCTGACTCTACACATTTTAGTTAAACCAATCAACACTTTATTTCTATATACCAATGCTTCACCTTTATGGGGTTTTCTCCCTTTGTTGTGGTATTCTCATGAGCTGAGGGTTGCATCAGGACTACTGCTTTAAGGTCTGCCTGTGTCTGCAATTGTGCATGTTTCAGTAGCCAGCAACGGTGGGGAAAATGGGAAACAGGATTGTATTCTTTTTTTCCTGTTGAGAAATTAATTATATCAACAGAAATTTAGTGGCAGCTTAGTCCCATTGATGAGCCTTTTAACATCATCACTGTGTTTTGTTGAGATGATGCAGAAGTTTTCAGTATTGCAGTTGTGGTGAACTTTGAGACAGGTGTCTTCTGTGGAAGGTCTCACAGTCCTGTATCCTGAATGTGTGTCATCCCTTAGTGTACTTCGACATTTTTTAACTAAGAGGCAGAACTTTAGGGAGGAAAAGGGACAGGATAAGTATTAGTAAGTGCCTTGATCCAGATGGGACCTTGATTTAAGTGTTGCCTCTCAGCATGACAGGGTGGAATTCATCATGAGAATGATACTTTTTGGATGTTTACCATCCTACTAAATGTCTGTCTGCCATTGCAGATAATGAGAATCTGATCAATAAATACAAGGATGCCTGAAGCACAGTTCAGTTCACCAGGTGTAGGAGCATCTACTTTGAAGTAAGCCGAATCTCTCCCTGAGCTCAACTGACTTTTTTGACTACATTTCATTAAAATTTTTTGTGTTTAGAGTACAGCATGTATGATAAGTATTTCCTGATGTCCTCTATAAGCTAGAGCAATGGAACTTATAGGCAAATTCATAGAATTTAAATATATGCACCAAGACAGAGGGCTCTTTTTCATATGTATTAAGCAATAATGGCTTTGTATTGTTTTTCCATGAGAAGGTGTACTGGGGTGACTATGATGTTGAATTGTATCCCCATTCATCTGTTTAGGGCAGAAACAGAAATAAGTTCTGTGCCTTTAAAACTAGGACTAAGAGTGAAGGGAGGGGGAAGCGGTGGAGCACAGTTTGTGGGTGCAGATGCTTCACTCTGTCAGAATTCCTTTTCTCTTAGTGTGTGCTGTCTGCAGCACGGACAATGGGAGAGAGCTCTCCTTTGCTTTTAGTTAATTTTTTAGCTAGCTGAGGCAGAGAAGTTTCCTGGACTGTGGCTTTTCTTTTCTTGGAACTGATCAGCCTGCTCTGGACTGAAAACTCAGAAAAATACTGGGAGCTCACACCTGTGGCCCACCAGGGCTGAGATGCTGTGTTTTCCAGTCAAGGAGGAGATAAGGAGACAAGGAGACTGATAAGAGACTGAGTTGAGCTGCACCCCACAACAAGGACTTTCTGAATTTGCCATCTCCTCAGAACAGCAAGAAGTTTTATTGTTTAATATTATTCAAAATTTTTTTAATGTTTCTGAGTGCTTTGCTTGCTAAATAAACAGTTTTTTCCACTTTTCTTGAAGGAGATTTTTGTCTCCCAAACCAGTGGGGGCACAGGGGCCACTTGAATTTGCTTTCTAGAGGGACCCTTTTGGAGGTTTCCTCCCAAATTTGCCCTAAACCAGGACAGAAAGGTAGTATTTTTAAATCAAATTCTGCTGTAAATTCTATTTTGGAAGCTTATACTTAAGATCTTTTCTCACAGTTCACTACACAATAAAGACTATCTCTCTTATCTCTCAGTTTCTGAGGCCTTAGATGTGCAATGGAGTTACAGCAGTTTAAAAATTTACTGTGCATCCATAGAGCTGCACTTACTTAACTGTGTCTGTTCCTTACTGCAGAAAGCCCATAGAAATCCAAGCTGGTTAAAGCATTTTACTGTGACTAAAGTACTTCATTTTGTCCTACATTTGCCATGAGCTGTGTTCACATATGCTGTTACTATGGCTGTGTTCACATGTGGCAATACCTCAAGTATCAGTAGCTGAATCGTTTGCCTGAGCTGTAATAAATATTCAGTTTCCAGTACATAGTTACAGGAAATGTGTACCAGAAAATGGAAGAGACCTTCTCTTCTGTCTGATCACAATCCACCCTGAAGTCCTTGCTCCTGATCCCAGTCTCACACGTGAGATCACGTGAGTAGATCAACTCACGTGACTTATTTTTGATAATAATGATAATGATAATAATAATAATCTCCAGAGCAGATTAGGTTGCATGGTAGAGAAGGATCTGGAGTGTGCTCCAGTATATTCCGTTTTCCAAGATTGTGGGTGCAGTGCATAATGCTATAGCTGGTAATGTGAACTCCACCTATCACAGAATCATAGAACCATATAGTAGTTTAGGTTGGAAGGGACCTTTATGGGTGATTATTAGACTGAATACATCAAGTACTGAATTTATTTTTCCTATGACTTTCCCTGTAGGGTATATGAGCTGATTTGCCTTAAGTCAGAAACAAAATTTATTGTTTGTAAATCTCAACATGGTCCCCTGTGTACTAGAACATTTTATGTGTTTCACTGGACTGACTTTTCCCTTATTATTGTCAGAATATACACACCTGTATGGATAAAAAATCAAACTCGCTAGGTTACAAAATACTCAGAAATAATTCTGAAGATATATAAAATATGATTGTGTGAAGATCAGGCAAAGCAGATTCCATAGTGCAAGTGTTTATGTAAATAAGACAAACCAAGGAAAGGTAATAGAATTTGTTAGATCAGCTGTTACAAGGGTGTAAAACAGGAAAGCTTGATGAAAGCATCTGCTGAAAGACATGCCAACATTTAGTATATTTATAAGATGGAGAAATCAATTTTCTTAACTTCCAAATATCTTGCTGGAGTGCTTTCTTAAACATGGGTCCAGTTACAAATGTTAAAAGCATGAGCCAAATACCTTTTCTAAAACACAATGTCAGGGAAGCACTTAGCTCCTTTCCCTTTCAAAGAAACTCCTTCTACTGTTCAAAGTATGCTGCCAATCACATCTTCCTGACCAGACTCCTTAAGGGAAATTAAATTCACTTACATTTAGATATCTGCAACTGTCTATTTATCCTGTAAATAAAAATCTTCTCCATGGACATTAGGGACACACAGGCACTTCCAGGCAGCCTGATTTTACTTGATTTTATCAGTCACTTGATGACAGAATGACTCATGGTCCAAAAAATTTTTCCCCCGTCCCTCCTTCAATATTTTACAGGGAATCTAGATGATTGGTATGAATATTTAGCTGTAGACATCTAGCATGAGGTGGGATGAAACTCCCATTCTTACCCTGTAAACTTAAGGTATGAGCAATAATGGTAGATATCTGTAAGAAAATGTCACCCAAAACCTGAGTTATTCACTGAGTATTTTGGTTGGTTAGTTGGGTTTTGTTTTCATGTTTGACAGTTTTGCTAACTGGATTCACAATTCACATTTAGAGATGCAGATCCGCTCATTACTTACTGTAACACTTTCAGCCAGAGATCTTCCAATGTTATCTTGCATTTAACTCATGCAGACAAGATTGGGTAGGCAGGCAAAATGTGGACAGAATCTTATGTGACAGAATAGTGGCATCTGTCACTGGTTACTTTGGCTATATTCGTGCTTGTAGGTTAAAGCTGGAAGCCATGCTGGATGCTGGATTTCAAGTGATTACTCTAAAATTATTCAGAATATTCTTTAGCCAATTAGAAATCCCCCCAAAAGTTGTAGGCCACAGATATTTCCTGATAGACAACTTCTGCATGTTTCCTATTTACTTAGGAGGCTAAGAATTTCCATGAAAACCCTCTGTGTCAGCTGGCCTTAGTATAATGTATTTCTTTTAATTTGCTGGCAAAGTCAGATTTGCTACAAAGAAGTGTTTGTTAGAGATAGCAAGATAATAAAAATATTCTGGAAGTGCATGATAAAGAGTAGGATATTTGACCTTCTTTTTGATCAATGTATTATTAGTATAACAACTCATTAAAACTGTTACATGTTGAACCAGATTTCTACAGGTCTACATCACACCATTCCCAGATATCGTCTCACCAGCTTGATGTTTAGCAGCTGGCATTCAGCTTGCAGTGATGCTTTTTGAATAATATGCTAAAATACTAAGAATTCTATTGTTTTCCTACATTTACCATGTGCCAAACTGCATGTATTACATCTTACCATGGGCAAATGCTGCATAGCACAAAAGTAATTGAATGATAAATCCTAGAAAGGATTATCAGACAGAGATTAAAGTATCTTCTCAATTTTCCTAAATAATAAATGGACTTTAGGCTGTAAAGGTTTTTCCTTCAATGAAAAAAGGAAGGAACTGGAAAATATAACTGTAAGAGAGGAAAATTATGCAGTTCATGTCTTTATAGCTTCCTGGAGATCAAATGCAGCAGATAAATTACACCCTTTTGAAACCAGTGTATTTGGGGATCATCTGTGGTTCTGTAAGAGAAGCACTAAAACGTGTTTATTATTAGTTAGTTTAGGCCATTAGACTGGCCACAGAATTAGGAGCTAGAGACTCCTTAACTTTGTGATCTACAAAATCCTTAATAACCCTCTCCTGACATCAATAGAATTTAATTTTGGTGTTTACTGTCTCAGCTATAAGAGAAGGATACTTATCAACCTCACAGGGATCATGTAGGATTAATTATTTAATAGTTAGATGCTGATGTAAAAGGCAAAGTATTCTATTTACTTCACAAATACTGAAATATGACACTGTCATCTTGCAGTATCTAGCTGAAGGTGAAAAGAGACAGCATCTGTTGTGTCAGCAGTAACACACATGAGAAACTGCAGCATTTTGTTTCTGCTGAAGAAAAAATAGTTTTCCACAGCAGTAGCTTAACTCCACTTTAAGCAATTTGTATCCTATGTGCAGTTTGAGTAAAGTGGTCATGGGAAAAAGACTGAAGAATGCAAAACAGAATTTCAGGAGAGCAGTGCAGGTCATACAAAAGAAAAAAAAATTGAGACTCACAGATTTCTTCTCAGAGATATTTTTGTGCCAGATAATGCAAGAAGGATATGTTAGTTGGTTGGATCATCGTATAATATTTCTCTTCTTCTTCTGAATATTAAAAAAAAGCTCACAAATGTAGCTAGTCCTTTAATAATTTTTTATACTGAATTCCTTTTGTAGTGAAATCTTTCATGAACTGGACAGATACCATAATGCATAAAATAGATATCTAAATTCAAAACCCTTACATTTCACTGAAGCTGGAAATACATTTTTATCATTCCTGTTCAACCAGTTAGGTATTCACCACTTTTTGAAAAGTAGCTAGAGAAGAAACTGGTAATTTCTGAGATGTTTAATTGCTGGACAGCAGAAGAAATCTGATCAAAAGAGTATTGGTGAAGGTACAAGCACACTTCTGGTATAACAAAGTAGCTTTCCAGCACAGAGAGGAAGGCCAAGAGGTTTTTTTTATTATTTTAAAAATAATTAAATAGTAAAGTCTTGGACTAAGAATGAAGTATAGCCTGCCTACAGGTGACAAGCAAGGTGTATGGAATAATTCTGTGTATGTAATGTGCTTTGTGCACTGGCCATTAGCATGGTGCAATGCTCCCACCTGGAGTGGGTAGTCTACAGCCAGTGATTGCCTTCCACATAGGTTCATTTTGCTTTTCTTTGGTAATGAGAAGGATTTACTCATTTTTTCTAATATCAAAATGCTCAAAGTAAGATCAACAGGGAATTACAATCGTGACCCTGAATCTTCTAATATGTATGGGTAAATTTGCATATCTGAGTAGCTACATTGACTTAATTATGACTATTCACATGAGTAGTGCAAAATACAGACACTTGCAGATCGACCCTAAAGCAGCATTTTCTGCTTTATGCATTTTATTTCACTGAGTGACTAAAGGCGTAGTGTAAGTCAATAGTCCCACAGCTGTATGCAAACAGAAAAAGAACATTATTACTCTTGTTTTTCACTTTCCTTTCAAAGTTAAATGAATATATTTTCAAAGTAGTAGTTGACAGAACTGTTTCATGCAGTTTTGTGTTATTTTATGTATTTATCCAGTACCAAACTTATTACCATCTCACTCTATGCACCCATAAATTACATACAGCTCTGATCAGATTTTCATTAAGCTGCCTAAACAGTTTAAAAGTAGAAAAAAAGCTACAATAATGCTACTACTAGTCATATCTTACCAGTAGTGTGCTGTTGCACTATTTCATGGGGCAATGTTCTGATGTTGGAATAAAATGTTCATTCTTTGGCCTCACAGTTTGGGAACAGGATCATAACCTCATAGATAGCAGAATCCTGCTATTATCACTCAATTATTACACCAGACATTCTAGTGTACCCGTTTATTATAGCTTTTTTAGAGTTCTGTAGCTATTAGCCTTCCAGAATCAAAAAACTGTACACACTCACTATAAAAGTGCTTCCAAAACTTGCTATTTTTAATTTGTTTCATACCAGGGAGAAATCAAATTTTAAACACAAAGAAGTCTATACATATAACACAGATGAGAAAGCAACTGGAAGCAATATAAGGGCCATTCACTTAAGAGTTGGACTTGATGATCCTTGTGAGTCTACTCCAAGTTAGAACATTCTGTGATTCTGTAAATTCTTCTGCAATTATACTATCCATAATCATTTCACCTGCACTGCCTAGTGACACGTGGGATTAAAGCCACATGGCTCCAACTGACTTTAATGGAAATCAGATAGCTAAAACCATTTGAAACTGAGACTGAGAAAAATGTATAAAACAAGGGACATTATGATAATTCCATTACAAACTCACTCACCACGTCTACCCTTCTTATAAAGATAATTGTCATGACAATTCACAGTCCTGTCCCCTCTCTAGGGATTTGCTGCTGAGCAAACAATGCATTAATCAGAACCTAATAAAATTACATTGTTTGCATTCACACTGCACAGGTATGAAAGGCTACTCAAAATGCCATGCAACACAGAATTACTGTAATAGCTTTTAAAAGGTATATAAAGAAAGAAAAACACACCAGCAGTGCAAACAATATTATGGAGAATAAATCTAATGTTAAACGGGGAACTTTTTATCTTTAGTTTCATTGGTACAATTGTATTATCAAACTTTTTTAAAAAAATTGTAAGATATGCAGGGAAAAGGGCATTATAAAGACGTCTTTGACATCTGAAAGCAAAAGCTTTGCAAATGGCCTTTTATAATCTTTCTGTATAGGTTTGAAATGTACAGTTTTGAAAGCCTCTGTACAGTGAAAATGCTCCCTTGTTTGGTAGTTCTAGATCTGCTAGTACTACCCAAGATGAAAACACAGGTATATATTGGCAGGCCACAGGTGTTTAAAGGCATGTACAAGTTGCCTAAATGTTTTACTTAAAAATTTCTCTGCCACGTTTTCTTTGTCTCCAGATTTATTCTGAAGTTTCTGTGTTTCTGATACCATCTTTTTCACCGTTACCTTGACTCTAACTGATTATAATAATATTTATTCCCAAGAGAAGAGTTCTGAAAGAGAATCAAAATTATTTCACATTTTTTACTTAGACTGAAATAAGGGAATATTCATTTTTTTTGTGAATTTACATGTCCTCACTGGCAGAAGAAATCACCAGTGTTTGGAGAATCATGACAAAAGCTCGCAGACCTAGGCCTAAGTGAGATTTGAAGTTATGGTTAAGCAATGTCCACGTTTTTTTGTATATTCTTTATGGCAAACTTCACAGTCTTCTCCATTGCATTTGCTTACATTAATGGGAAAAAAAAAAAAGGAAGCTGTTTCTTCTGTTTTTTTCTTTGTAGTTTGAACTTTGAGATTAATACTTCGGATTTACTTCAGGACTGCATATAATCATAAGATTATAAACCAAATTCTATTCCCTGAGTAATTTTTTAAATTTATTGCATTTCAAAGCAAACCAGTAAATCTAGATTAAAGTTTAATGTGCACAAACCAACAACCAACACGAGACTCTCAAACAAGCGGATATTTAAATAACTATATGAATGGCAGATAATACTGACTTGTGTTTGTACCATATGTAACATATATCAGTTTTCAATTCTGATTCAAGTATTTTCTTGTTACTGCATTGTAGATAGCATCAAGATTTTGTGGGAGCTTTTTAAGGGTTATCTTCAAGAATTCCTGTGGATAATTCAGAATACTCGAATATGCCTATAAAAAACTTAAATATTTCTTTTATACTGATTAATTTTGGTATATGATATGCAAAATACTTAAAGTCTATTGTATACTTTTTTAAGAAGCAAGTGCTAGTAAAGTCTCAAGAGCTGGTAAATTGGTTTTGTACCATTCAATACTTTAGGATTTCTGGATAAAAGTTTTATCTAGCAATCACTTCTATCTGGCTTATCATAAATTCTTGTTAGGAATGTTTAAGTTATTTTAAGAGAAGTTCTAAAACAGTGGAAATATTTAGGGAAAAGTTGTGATAGGTTTTACTAGAGAGTTCCCATTTTAACAAACATATGTCTACATTTTCCAAGTTAATTCTTGTCCAATGTTACTCTGCTTACATTTTTTTCACCTTTCTAAATTTATCAGCAAGTTTGTTTTTTAGAGAGAAAAGAGGATTATAATTCTGCTTAAAATGACTCATAGTAAACTAGCTGACAGAAATAAAAAGTGCAAATATAGAATGTTTTTTGCATCAGCTGAGAAACATCTCATGTAATTGAGTTTGCTGCATGAACTCCCTTTAGAGAATTGAAGTCCTTGCATAAATCTTCTGAAACTGAGAAGTTTTACTGTCTACTTATATACTCAGTAAAATATACATAATTCGTGATTGTGTATGTCAGTGTAGGCAATCACTGCAAGAAAATCAGACTCACCAGTGAGCAGAAAAACAGTTCTAGGAGCCAAATACTGGGGAGGCCATAAGCGTGGGTTGGGTACTAGAGAGATCAGTTTGAGCGTTCACTGCTGGGGAGACCAAGGCAGGAGTGGTGGGTTGACTCTGACTGACTAACAGACCCATCCAGCCATTCTCACTCTCACCTCAACAAAATGCATGGGAAAAATAAGCAGGAAAATTCCATGTGTCCAGACACTCTTCAATTAGTGTTTTGAGCAAAACAAACTCAACTTGGAGAAGATTAATTTCATCTACTTCCATAAAAACAGAGCAAGATAGTAAGAAATTAAAACAAAACTAAAATCCAGCTCTGTATTTTACCTTTCCCCTACTTCACGTTTTCCCCTAAAGTTGCTCCCCACTTTTCACTCCTTCACACATAATTTTTGTCTCCTCCCTTCCTCCATGATGAATGGCTTACGGGGATAGGTTATGGGAGTTGAGATCAGTTAATAACACTTCACCTCTGCTAAACTTTCTTCCTCATGCTGTTTCCCTCTTCCAGTATGGGATCCCTCCCAAGGGACACAGTCCTGCAAGAACTTTTTCATATGCCATATATAATTTGGTTTTTCCCTTCATTTTTTTCTTGAGGAAAAAAATATTAAAAAAAACCCCCACGGTATTAGGGATTTTATTTCTTGGACCAATTTTTTCTTTTTGAAGCAATATATGGATGGCTTGCTTGCTTCCTGCTTTATCTAACACTTTATACATTGTCTCACATAAAATTGTTGTTCCAGACAACAGTGTGAATTTTATCATCAATAACAGTATCATATTCATAAACATTTAATACTGAAAGCTCTGGATATACGCTTCCCAAAGCAACAAAATAAACCAGAAACAAACCCCACTGTTCATGGCACCCTGAAGAAATTGATTTTCAGACATTTAAAAAAGCTGAGAGCATAATCTTTAGCAAGGGCCTGCAATATTATATTATATATAATTGTCAGAATATTAAGTGGACTTCAATTATGCTAATATCTACGTGTGGAGAACAAAGCAATATTGTGAGACACACTATTTTAGATGTGATGTAACTTTCATTTTTGAATTAGGGAAGTAGTACACTAAAAATATAGATAATTTCTCCCCAGTTAAAGAAAGTCTCGAGTTGCTGTATTTTATTTTATAGTCTCAGCTGCAATGATTCCTCCTACACTTATTACTCTTATTTATTTTTTCTTAACATTTCTTCAAATAACGGCATGCAAAGATAGTGGTAGTGGTGACTTTCTTGTACTTCTAAACATTAAGGTTCAGTATGAATTTATGTGTGACTTCTTCATTTGCCTGAAATTAATCCTGTATATTCTTCAAACTATGTACTTCAGCTGGTCTGAAAGAGAATTATCTTTTTTACCTCTGCAGATTAGTGGCCTTTATCCACGTTCTAGTTTACTCCAGCTGAGTTAAACTTCACTGGCAACCTAGTCCTTGGCTTCTCTGGCTGTTAATTCCACCCTACAGGTACTAGGGAAGCTTGTAAACAGAGATAAGTTTTGCAAATTAATACAGAAATTTATGGTAAGAACAGATTCTCTTTTATTTTTAATTTTATAATGTTTTATAAGTGTTTTATATAATGTTTTAACTTTAATATATTTTTTCAGTAACAATGAAATGAAGCATTATTATCTTTGGATTATTTTACTGAATTGATCCACAATCTGTTGGGTAATTCTTATGCTACTGTTATCTCTTTTGCTCTGCACTAAAAAAGAAATTGGCAGGAACATCAGATTTATACTCTTCGTTTTCATCTTGTTACTTTTCATCTTCTTGTCACTTTTCATCTTCTTGTCCTATCTTTGGTTCATATTATGCCCGTCTAAGAAGTTAAAACCAGAAATTTATAAACTGGTATTTATATCTGTCCTGGTTTAGGGCAAATTTGGGAGGAAATCTCCGAGTGGGGTTCCTCTGAAAAGCAAATCCAAACAGCCCCTCCCCCCAGCCGGTCCGGGGAAATAATTCCCTCAGAGATAGAGTGGAAAAAAAGCCTTATTTATTTAACAAACAAAATGCCCACAAGCATAAAGAATGAATAATAATAATAACAATAATAATAATATGAAACAATAAAACCTCTCGCTGCTCCGAAGAGAGATGGCAAAACTGAGAGTCTGTGCCAGGAGTCTGTTTATCAGTCCCTTCAGTGCTGGAAAATGCCGAGTCCCGGCCCGGTGGGCCACGGGTGCAAGATCCCGGTGCTCCTCTGGGTTTTTCAGTCCTGAGCAGATTTAAACAGTCCCAAAGAAAAATAAAATAATAAAAAAAACAGTCCAGGAAAGCTTCTTTGCCTCAGCTAGCTAGACTAACAAGAGGAGGAAAAAAAACTCTCTGGCTGCCCTCCGTGTATCCGACGAAGGAAAAAAAAAAAAGAAACCACACAGTCCCAAGGACGAGAGCAGATTCCGAGGAGTGAGTTTGTTTCTCAAAACAAACTGCGCGCTTCTTCTTTCCCTGCTCACTCTCAGAACCAGTCTTAAAGATACAGAACACAGAACAGACGATTTGGGGATACATAGTCACCCTAGGACATGTATATTATTTTCCTGTTGTGAAATAAGGAAATTCTACTAAAGAAGGATGTTAAGACTTGACAGTCACCGTTTAACACAGAGAAAAAAGGGACTATTCACTTGGGAAATCATCCCAATCTGTATTAAATTTGTACATGCTAATATCCAATGTCATCCACAGTAATATTTTCTCAGTGTTTGTCATCCATTCAGATGTAAGTTAGTGTGCTAGATTTTTTGCAAAGGCTAAGACACAAAAGATTTTTTTTTATTTATTTTATATATATATATATATATATTTTTTGTGCTCATATTAATTTTATTTCCTTTGAGGGGATCATACGGTAAGCAGAGTTTGTCTGATTTCTTTTTAATACAGATTTTCACATGGAGAGTAAGTCTGGGATATTTTATTGTAATAGATTCTACATTGTTACTTTTTAAATTAAACTCACACAGAGTTTCTAAATAAAATGACGTTGAAAGTAAATAGATATTATGCTGTGAATCAAAAGTTAGGGTGCCACTATCATGCATAACAAGTAGATTAATTTATATATATATATAATCCTCAAAGGAGAATAGAATTTTTTTGATCTAGGAAGCTTTTTTTCAACCTATGTCTAAATATAATTTCATCAGTTTTCTACCTACTGTTTTCTACTGTAGGTAGAAACTTTTTGCTGTTACATATTATTTTCTTGGATTAGCCCACGTAGATTCCCTTTTACTTTGGGTTTCATTTGGCATCGATTTTTTTTTCCCAAGTCATAAATCTATGATTGATTGAGTATGAAAACTATACTCAAATACAGGGCTGTTTGTATGTATTTATCTAAGACTTTTTTTACATAAAATTTAGCTGTTTCCTTCTCTTACTGTGTAAGAATAGATAGCAAACTTTTGAAGAAAATACTGATTCTTTATTAATTTCTGAAGATTTTTACCTGGAAGTCTCATGTTCTTGATTTTTTTTAAATTCTTTCTTTGTAGCAACTGTTTAGACATGATTTCCTGATTCATATTTCCTAATGGTAATATAAAATTGAAGACACCTCCAAGTCCCATGAAAATAATACTCTCCAGAGTGAAAGTACTGACTGCTATGGAAACAAAAGGAAAGGAAGTGAGAACAAAGTGATATATCTGTACATCAAAAACAACTCCCTTCCTTGGTAAAACAATAACAATTATATTGATTGCACTTCAAAAATATCTTTCTTAATTAAAATTAATTATTTTTAAAACTGTTCAATTAAACAAGAACATGTTCACTATCAGGAGAGGGAAATGCTACTCCTCCTCTCAAATCCCTAAAAATTGGAAAATAAGTACTGCGAGGTTCAGACATGCAGGCAATGAACTCTACTAAGACAACCAGTGTGCTTTACACAAAAGGGAACATTTTCAAAAGGAATAAGTACTAATGCTCAGTTTCTTTTATTGCTTTAATCATCACAGGTATTAAACTGGGAAAAGCTGAGGGGTAACTATGTTATCAAGTTCAGATATTGAAATATAAACAGGATTGAAATGTTCTTCTTATGAACAGAATGAAAGTAACATGGGCAAATCTACAGCAGAGAATTTAGAAAAAAATATTAATAAGAGAGGTATGTAAAAATTCCAGAAAGAGACAGGTGCTACTAACCTGAAATTACAGGTAAAAGAAATTAAGGTCAGGATTATCACCATTGTATTGCAGAAAGACCTTTAAAGAGTTACTGGCCACATTCATGAAAATCCACATGTTGTATATGTTAGCAAAATTCCAAGAACCATCAAAAAGATAAAAAATCTAGTGCCATGAAAAAAAATCAATTTATTGCACAAATATCTAAATGCAGTGTTGTTTTGTTTAAACTATGTGACTTAAATAGGTGATGAAATAAGTACCTAAGACTCAAAAATTGCAGACAAAATATCTGTCTATAGACAAAGAGGAAAAAAGTCTCTAGGCAATAATAAGGTAGACAACTTTTTAATCAGTGTAAATGGGACAAGAATAACAAAAGGAATTATTAATAAACATTTGTACAATAGTGATGACATCAGCATGAGGCAACATGGAATTCTCAGAAATGGAACACATTAACCCACTCTGTGGGAGTGCATTTTTCAATTTTAAGTTTAATTCATAAGTTAATGTTCTTTTGTAAAATGGTTTGTTCCTTGTACCCTTTCTGTTACCCACTTTTGGTTTATCCCTGTTTTCTCCCCAGTGACAGTTCTGTTGACTGGTTCTGTGTTCTCCCTAAGTTTTCCCCCCAGAGACAATTACCTGACAAGTAACCTCCTGTTGTTGTTCATCATTTTGGGGGGTCTCTCCCCGCTTCTGGAAGATTCTGAGAGAGGCGCTGAGTGATTGGGCAGGATCCTGATTGTCACCTTCTAATGTTCAGTGTATGGTAGTTTTATATGTTTGTTTATGAAATGAGCCACCTCCCCCTCAAACCTTATTGGTCCTTGGTTGAAGCCCTCCCTGTGTTGCACCCCCCATTAAAAGGTCCCCCTGGAGGGTCAATCGGAGTCTCTGGACACGCTGACACCCGAGGTGAGGACTCCACGCAGGAGTACCAATAAACTCGTTGAGACCAAACATCTCCGGCGTCCCTCCTTTCATCCTCCTGCCATCGCCACATTGACACTGCTGAGCAAAAAGATCCCACTGGAGTGATACTGGTGCCAAGGCTAGCCAGGCTCGAAAAACAGGCACAGTAACACCACTCTGTTATATAGAAGAATTAAAGACCTTATGGTTATTGAAGAACTCAAAAGAGAAGCCTTTCATTTGTCATGTCTGTTACATCTTAACATTGGTAATGTTTTGGCACTATGTTGCACAGCAGCCTTAAAAGCAAGGCAAAGTCCTCTAAATAATATTATTAGACATTGAATATGAAACTGTCTGAAAGGAATAGAAATGTATTGGTTAGAAATCTTAAGAATTTTATACACACTAAGCAAATGAACAGAATTCTTGCTAGACTCTTTTTTTTAATTCTTGCTAGGCTACTGGATGTTCAACTTACCTGTTAGACAAGTCATTGGTTTGATGTGTATCCCATTTTCACTAGTTTTCAGCTCCTAGTCATGCAACTACTTGTGAAGCTGTAAGAAGAGAACTAAGGATGAAATTAGCCTGTAAAAATTTAAGGCAAAACAATTATTTACCATATTATACAATTATGTACTGAAATAAACTATATAGTACTGACTAAAACATTACTTTTGTAGCCTACTATTTCAGAGTTGGAATTTTATTGAGTTTATTAACTTATGCAATTTAAAAACCTGGGTTTAATTTGTTGAAATAAATCTAATTCATAAACTCCCCACTCTGTCTACTACTGATGAATAATGTACACAACTCAGCATCAAAACTACTGACATTTTAAATTTTATCACTGCTGCACTCTCACAGTTCTGTTCTTTAAAACTTGCTAATCATTCAGAAAAGTGAACTAGCTCTCTTTTGTCTTATATTTGGTCTAAAAATGTGTCTATTAATTGTCTTAGAATAAGTATATAATTCTTTTCTAAGAGAAAAAAAATGGGACAGTGAAGATTGTTTTCTTATAAAGGGTTATCATTGTGTTATTTTATAAAAAATGTCCCTATAAATTTATATTTACATCAAGAAAAACTAGGCTGGGAGGATTTCAGAGTTTTGTTTTTGAAGACGTTTCTCTCTTCAGACTCTTCAGATATGATTCATATCCAAAGTAACACATTTAAATACTGTTTTCATTTCAGAAATAGAGATATTATAATTTATGACCACAAAGGTCCCTTAATATAATTCTAATGTTGAACAACAAAAATTTTTCAAATACCTTCAGAAGGGGATTTATAAACATATTTACTTTTGTCATCGGTTGGCATTGGACATTTTACTGGAACAAAAATTATATTTAAACTCTTCAGCTGATGGACTAAGTTTATTATTGGCCAGTAAGTGGCATGACCTAAGATGTAATGCATCGAGCCATGTATGGAAAATTCATCTCAGTTAGAGTAAGTATGGCTGCTTTCGTTGCACCTCTATTAGATGCTGAAGAAAAGAATGTGTCATCTAATTACGATTAAAAATGTAATTTTCGTACTACTTTTAACCCTTTGGCGTTAAACCTTTTAGTGCAAAGCATATGGGTGTTTTAGGGACCAGACTGGGACTCTAGTTTTGTCAGTCACAGATATGTCAGAAAAAAAGATCTTTCCAGTCTCATGACCATTGCATCCTTCACTCCAGAATGTCTCCATTGCAAAAGGCAAAAAAATGTTCCATGCTGCTGTATATCTGCCCTGTCCACTTTTATGTTGTCTTGCTTTTAATTCCATCAGACTGTGACAAAACTTTGGTGAGGCTCAAATTATTAGATACTTATTAAAAAAAAAAAAGAAAGGCAGGAGGAGCAACTACTTGTAATTCCCTAGCTCTCTACCTTCAGAAGACAGCTAGATGTAATAGAGCAGGAGTCCCTATGGATGCCTAAAAGCCCCTGAACATGTGCTGTACCAAATATAGATAGAATAAAAACAGTTCAACAGGCTTCTTGCCTTATTTTCTGTTGGTTTGAGTGAAAATTAGACACTTAATTTTGGAGAAACTTGTTTTTTCCCAGTGCTGAAAACATAAAATTCAAGCCAAATACTGTCTAAAATCTGTGGAATGGTTCTCTTCTTGTAGTTTTTCTGGTTTTTTATCTTTTTTTTGCATATTTCTGTTACCAAAACAGGGATTTTGCTTTTTTATCTGTCTTGCCGAATAACAGCTCTGGAAAAAAAAAAGCAGAAAGTACCCATAAATTTAATATAAACTTCAAGAAGAGAAATTATTTTGTTTTCATACAACTGAAATTATTTTGTTTTCATACAACTGAAATTATTTTGTTTTCATACAACTGCAGAAAGATGCAGCCAGGTTCTTTCAGTGCTGCCCAATGACAAGACCAGAGGGAATGGACTCAAAATGAATTAAGAGATGTTCTCTCTGAACACCAGGAAACACTTTTTCCCCTGTGAGGGCAAGCCAGCACTGTGAGAGCTTGCCCGTCTGCCAATTTTTAAAATATCAATTCTTGGAGATGCTGAAAGAATGTTTAAAGATGATCCTGGCCCACTGGCTTTAGGTGACTGCTTGAGCAGGGGCATTGGAACACATGGTCACCAGAGGTTGTGGTAAGCCCAGCCAGATCTCAGAACCACACAAACACTCTCTCTTCCTCACAGTGGGATGGGGAGAACATCTGAAGAGTAAAAGTGACAAACCAATGGATCAAGATAAGGAAAGTTTAATAGGTAAAGCAAAAGCCACACTTGCAAGTGAAATAACCCAAGGAATTCATTAACCCCTTTCCATGGGTAGGCAGGTGTTCAGGGAAGCAGGGCTTCATCATGCATAATGGTGATGTGGGAAGACTTGTAAGGTGCAGAATCATGCTTCAGTATTTTAGTTATCCTCTGCCTATGACAACCAAAATCATTTAGCTGCAAATGACAACTCTAGTTTTAGTAAAGAATGCAGATATTTTAATTCCAGCAAGTAAACCTGTTGAGATGGTTGTCTAGAGAAAGTTATGATATGTTTAAGAGAAGGCAGAGAGCTTGTTACAAAGAAAAAAAAAAAGGTTTTATTATATTATGATTTCATACAAGGCAAGATGGGCATGTCTTTTCACAGATCAATCTGTATCTGAATAAACTGAAAGCAGGAGACATTTAATTCCATGTAGAGGCCAATCCCTGTGTCTAAATCAATCTCACAATGATCCTAGATTTTTGTGAGTACTACAAGACTAAGAATATGCCTCCATTCAGCACCTTTTTTGAGGTGTGTAGTAAGATATTTACAGAGAGATGTCCTCCAAAATCTTCAACAAGATACTGAACACAAATTTCCTGAACCACCAAGTGTACTCAATTTAGTTTAGGGTAGGGACTACTCAAACCATGGCAAATTTCAATGACTGTAAGACCAGAAAGGA
The DNA here is from genome assembly GCA_024734555.1 of Trochalopteron elliotii. Taxonomy (NCBI): domain Eukaryota; kingdom Metazoa; phylum Chordata; class Aves; order Passeriformes; family Leiothrichidae; genus Trochalopteron; species Trochalopteron elliotii. The sequence goes on from JANPWX010000016.1 coordinate 2,202,236, forward strand.
ATATGTGATGTTCTAAATTAATGTTATGTTTCTCATGGTTCATAAAGCCTATATACACCCTGTGTATACATACAAAACCAAATACTGAGTGGAACAAGACTTTTCATTTACTGGCAGTCATAAACAAACCAATAAAAAAATAGGTAGTAAAACCATGCTGGAGAAGAAATTTCCCTCAATCACAAAAAGCAGATTTGGTGAAAAATTTTGTATGATCCCGTGCAGACCAGATAAAACATTTCAGCTGCTGCAGAACAGGGTGGAAATCCACAAAAGCTCTAAAAAACACCAGATGGATCCCTTCTAAGATTGCAATTCATGAATAAATTCAACTCCCAGGTCTAATATGGGAGGATTCAGATCACAAAGTAAAGAAAAAATAGATATCTACATGTTTACTGTCTTAACTATAACTTGCATCTATAGTCAGGGAAGGTCAAGGTGCTGGACCTTGTCTATTACATAGACATTAAATCTCACTTGTTACAATCTTAGGTAACTCAGCCAGCCTGTGTACAGCTGCAGATCCCCTGTAGATGTGGTGCTATATCTGCCAGCCACATGTGCTATCTCAGCTATTTTGGAGTTTCACAGACATGCCTGTGTTTAGACAATTTAATTATTTTACTCACGTACTTATTTTGGTTTTGCACATCTCACATTTCTCCAAAACTGGAATAATGTTATGTCCTTCTCTGAAGTGCAGTAATTGTAGCAATTACCTCCTGCATGTCTTGAATTCCAAAATTTGAGAAGAACTTAAAATAGTCTTATCAATATTGTGCCCAGAGACTAAAATTATCATCACATCACAGTCACTGCTATGTCTAGCAGAAGCAGAGGATGAAGTAAAAGAACTGACTCAAGGAAATAGTTAAAGATTTTGTTTCTTGGAATGGTACAGATGTTGATAGAAGAAAACACCCCAAACATATTTCAAATATTCTTTACCAATTTGCAGCATTACATTTAAGTAGATGATATGAGAAAATATTTGCCATCTTTCCATATGCAGAGATTTATACTTATGAATTCCCTCAGAGTAATGTGGGTGTAGATGTCAACTAAGATATGAATTATAGATCACTGGTTAATGATTTTAAAAGACTTCTTCACCAAGTCAGTGCATGCTGATGACTTGATTAGATTTGCTAATGTACCTCTTCATGTTCTCTTTGGAAAGCTCCTGTATTTTATCAGATTGTGAACTTTGAGTTTATTCTAAACCTTCAATATTATGACCTACAGTAAGCTGCTATTGCAACTGAGATAAGTGAATGTGATAATTTGCTTTTCTTTGTTTCTTAGATCAAAGACACATTTTATTTACATACCCGAGACTGCAGTTTTATAGGCAAGGTGATTAGTGAAACTATCTGCAAATTTTTTGTACAAAACTGCTGTAATTTGAGTAGAAAATTAGTAGAAAGCTAATTTTGGGGGTCATATTTATTGTTCGTGGGAGAAGGTCATAAAGCAACACAGGAACGTCCTTTGAATTCATTACTATTGCTTAAATTTTTAATGTTATAAGGAGCTTTAAATAATTCCCATAAAGAAAGGATAACAAATGAGTTAAAGATTAAGTTACTATTCTAACTACTTGGTACAACAACAATTGTCTGTAACAGTGCAGAAAGAAGAAAAATATATGCTGAAGAAAAAGCTTACAGCAGGAGCTATGCATCAGAGGACTCATGAATGAGGAAGATTATGCTGCTGCAGAGAATGCAAATGCCATTGTGCAATGTGTAAGAGTGCAACCTGAAGATAATCCTCACCAGTGACAAAAATTCTCCTGAGAAACTGTGTCACATTTTGGGAAATTTATTACAGCTTGTGCGTTTCTAAGATGTAAACCAATTTCTAAAAGTTCAGAGGAGATCAATGCACGTGATCAGTGTTCTAAAAATTTTAATTTTTCAGTAAAGACTGAAAAAAGTCACTTTAAATACTTTAAATAGAAACTAATGGGATTCTTTGCTACTTTTCAAATATTTTTGATATAGATTCAATAAAATGAACTATTTTCCTTTCCACTATGGGCTTGAGAAGAAATGCTGGGTTGCCATTGAAGCAAAGCAGATTAAGTTCTTTTTTACCGCATACCACCATAGTCTTCAAGATTAAGAGGAAAAAAGTATTTTGCTGCTTCAAATAGGAAGAGTGTAACCTTTTCTCTAACACTGAGTAGGACAACAGACTAGGTGGGGGGGAAAGACATATGGTGAATGACATATACCAAACATGTAGAAAATGTTAGAGAAATGAGCCAGTGGATGATCTAGAGTTGTTGCTTCTTGTCTTCAAGAATGGAATACTATGAAGGACATAGCACCGAATGTTGGTTTAAAAGCCAGTTGGTAGGTTATCAGAAAAAAGCACCCTGTGCACTATGTAGGATGTGCATTATGTAGGATGAAGAAAAATACCTTACATGCAAAGCCAAATATTTATGGTTACTGAAATTAGAGTTTTAGAAATTGAATCAAAGAATTATTATTAGTCTTATTATAGCACAAATTTTCTAATTACTGCAGCTCATTTCCAATAACTATACCATTAAAATGTATGTAAAGTTTTCTCTTTCTTCTTGTTTATGCACACCCTTCCTACAATCCCCTGGGGTCCAAGGATGATAGGCGACTTGAGAGAGTCATTAGCTTCCAAAGATTTCTCAAAAGAACTTAATCCTGATGATTTCTTACTCCTCACTCTGCTTGGAGTGATTTCTTTTTATATTTTTTAATGTGCATTTCACCTTAACCTCCTTCTTCATGGGTTCAGAACACAGTTTTAAATCCACATAGACTGTGTATGGTATGATTTACTTATTATGTTGGATATATTTCCCTCTTTCTCTCTATTATCCTTGAAACAAATTATACCTAACTCCCAAGGCTGTTTTTCTTTAATAACCAGTAATTGATCATTGTTGAGAGGGCCTGGGGTCTCTGGATTCATCCTTTGTTTTGTACTTTCAAGGCCTTTGCTACCATTTTAAGCTTGCCCTTTTGGGGACCCCGATAATTTTATTTTTTTTTTTGTAGTGGTCCTCATCCTGTAGCTTCCTGATATTACAATTAACATTTATTAGAACAGCTTTGTCTGAAATCAGTGTTTCATTAATAATTAGTTCTGTGCAAACAATTATGTACTGGAAGTCACATATACTTACAGACACATGGATGTAATTATACAATGCTCTGCTTGTAACTGCTTGCCACCAGTACCTGGTAGTTAAAGGAATTATCCATGGTGTGTTATCAGAACTACTCTACAATAGTAATTATAGCTAATTATAGTAGGAAAAGGATTAAATACATTTTGAAGATGTCTTTTAACATTATAATTCTGTTACATGCTCTGTGCCATAATGATGGATTTCTGCCTCTATGTTAATTATTCAGGTAAAAAAAGGGATATGTAGTAATAGGTTAATAATAAGGCAGTGTTCACTCCTATTCCAACTTGTATTTATAATGGGATTTAGTATCTGTTGAAAGAGCTATGATAGCAGGAAAAAAGCTGTATGAGCACATGTTATGACACAGCAGGAAGGCAACACTGCCCAAGAAAGATTATGGTCTAATTTTACATTATTCAGTGACCAGCTGTGAAGAAAATCTTATCCAAAAGAGATTTATTTCCATCAAAATGTTCTAAAATTTTACAGAACTAAAGTGCAAGACTTCATTTTTCTTTCTTTGTGCTGAGACATTCAATTAGCACTTTTTGCCCAACAATATTGAACATTATTTCTGTCCTCATTAGCATGGTTACTCTATAGCCATGAATTAAAGCCTCCACCATCTTCTGTTAACAGTGGGCACATGCAACAAACATTTTTATGAACAGTTTTGCAAAATTACTTATCAGTGTTATTACAGTTAAAAACGGTAGCACTTTGTGTTGATGTGTATGGGCTCTCACATCATTAACTTGAAAGAGTGTGACGATGACACGGGCATGCAGTGCTCTGAGAGTGGCAATAAGCCTCATGCCACTTCAGAGGAGCACACCATGTGTGATAATCAGAGATAAAATTCAAAGCTGTGCTGATGTAACCTGATGTGAACTCTTAGGGAACAAGAGCTAGATCACCCATCTGAAAGGATTGCCAAGACAACTCTGATACTCTCTGGAGTATGTGAATTTTTGCCTGTGTGACAGAGTTTTTGCATCACATACTATCACACCAGCTGTAGAAAGCAACCTACCAAAAATATGTCTCTCTGTGTATATATATATAGGTTATACTTAATTGTGTATATTTTAAAGCATTAATGGGTATAAGTCTTGTCTGATTTATACATTATAAAAGATGCTGATTCCTTGAAAAATAATTTTCCTATAAAAGTGCAAAACTAGTAAGAAATTAAAATCAGTATTTATACTTATGGAATTTGTTTATCTTTAATGGATAATTCGGAAATTAACAGTGGACATATAAAGACGAGGGAACCCCGAAAATAATGGGAAGTCTGGGCGAGAGCAAAAGGCAGATCCGACCAATGTGGTTAATGTTACATTCTCTGTTTATTCCAGCTAAAATGGCAGATTATATACATCTCTACATAGTTTACAGTCACAGGTGATTTTCCATTGGCACACAGCACAGGGAAGAATGCAAACACTTATTGTTGAACAAACTCTTAAGGCAGCTACTGTGTCCACACCAACCACTGCACCTGCTAACTACTAGAAAACCCTCTGTCTCTGGCTAACACCTTAAGCTGCAATTTTATCTGCGCCACAGACTTGGCACTGAATTTCTACCTGCGCCACTGAGGCCCAGTCTGGGTGATTCACTCGCAGTCCAAATACAAATTATATCCACTGTCCCTAAGAAATTCTGCAACAGACATAAATAATAATTTTGCTAGCACTTGTATATAAATATCTGGTTATAATTTTTAAAACTTAAAAATGTTAACAATTAGTTGTCATAGATAGGATTTTACAGTCACAAGCAAATATAAATTATTAATGATACTCATGGCAAAAGAACAGTGATGAACTGTGTATAATTTATCTTTTTTTTTCACTCTGTCACTCTGATAAGTCTTGTCTTTCTAAATAAAACTTATTACCTTTGAGTTCCCTGTTGAGTCCCTATTTATGAGATGCTTATTCCAAAAGAGGATTTGATTCACACTGTTCAATATTTAGGAGGTTCTTCCAAGGCACAGAGGGAAATCAGTTACCAGAAATGAGAAAAAATCCAAGGAATTCAAAAATATTTCTCTTTACAGCCACAAAAAATATTCATGCACAAGAAAATTTTAAAACTTTACAAACTTTTGCTTTAAAGAAATCTTGCTATTGTTATTTTATAGACTACACTACTACGCTGCCTGAAAATAGGGAAAATTGTAGTTGGAAAATGCAGACATTTGCAACTTGTATTGGAGTATGCACTGTTCTTAGATTCATAAAATATATATGATTGAATGTTTTCTATATAATAATACTTCAAATCGGAAAATAGTTTATATGAATTAAAGGAGGCAAATGACTGAAAAATATTGTTTGCCTTGTCTGTTTTAAGAAAGCAATTCATAGCAATTATATTTGTATCCTTGTAGAGTGAGGGAGACTTTGTAAGATATCCAAATGCAGCATACAGTAAAAATAATGAATAAAAAAGATCATTAAGAAATCAATATGTAGAGTTTTTTAGGCGAAGATTTTAATTTCTTAAGCATATGAAAAAATTAGTCACATTTTTAAGCACTCAACAGTTGCAAAGAAGATCTGGAAATCTTCTGGAATTTTCTGTAATGTATAAGGAAATATTTTCTACCAGAATTCATAGAAAACAGAAATTCATCCAGAATTTCTTAAAACTTTTTCAAACTCATTGCAAAAACTTCAATTTCTCAGTTGGCTTCCCAAAGTCATAAAAACTATTGAGCAGTCAGACAGTTAGAGATTGTAGGAAAACACAAAAAAATTAAAAATTGTCATTTCAAATGGATAAATGTATTTAGTACCTCCCCAATTTATGACATATTTTTAATTCCTCCTCTGAATCCTTTCATAGAAGAAAGAGGATTACCTGAGGTCAGATTATAAGGACAATGTTAATCACTATGATCTTATATAGTGTGAGTGCAAATGATCCCAGTGATGGCACTGAAATCATTAATATGAAGATTCATTTCATAGCATCAGGTTATTTACTGCACTTAGAATTGCTCCTGTTATATATTCAAGGATAAAGTGATGCAAAGTTTTTCTTTGCAAAATGTGTTGGCTTCAAAAGGTGTAAAACAGGAAAATGGTACTATTATGATAATCTGTTGTGTACAAAACTGAGGACAGGTTTTCAGCTGCAAAAATCAGAGGAAAATCTGCTTTTGGTTAATAATTTTTAGTCAAAAATTGAAAATATAAAGTAGTCAAACCCCATGAAGCCTGAAAAAGATGAATAGTGCCCTTTCATAATATATTAAACAGATTTGTCTTTTCTACATAGAACAGATTCTTTAGGTATAATCTGCAAAGCTGAAATTAGTAACTAAATTTGAGTCTAAAAATAGTTTCAAAATTACCTTTTGACTGTCAGAATACTGATTCACAGAAGAAATATACTTGTTCTCTTTCCTTTGATTCCTGGAGAATTCTTTGGAAAGAGGATTGATAGATGTTCTAAATCATTTATAGTCATGAATATAATTTTCAATCAGTTAGACTGAAATGTTTCATAATGAGGTAAGAGATGGAAAAATTTATATTATTTCTTTTAGATACTTGTAGAAGAGAAAAGATATAGTTTTATATGATTTTATTTTCTCTCAGTCTGAATTTAAAGCCTGAGCAAGGCTGAATGTATTTTACCACACATTATAGAGCCTGTATCTGGTTATTTGCACATTTGTACAGTGGTGACACTTGTCATGAAGTCAGTTGGGAGCATTTCCATCACTCACCTATAATCTCCTGATCATGGGAGTCCCCTTTTCCCCACAAGACTGAGTGTGGATGGCACATATGCTAGCACCAGACATGAAATACCATCATGGGAAGCAACCAATGCCTGCACAGCAACCAGCTCCATCACTTTTAAGGCCATCACTTCATTGAATGAGAGACCCTCTGGAATAAGCTACATGTTCCACTTTTTAGCATAATGGTATATAGATAATGAGGCAGCGAAGAGTCATAATATCTTCTTCACAAGCATAAATCACAGGTTTATTAATGTGTTTTGTCATAAAGTGTACATCACATCTTTTCCCTTTTTAGTTTCCTGCTGCTTAATACCACATAGAAGAGAATCACAGAATCATAGAATCATCAAACGGTTTGAATTGAAAGGGACCTTGAAGAAAACCAAATTCCAAACCCCTGCCACAATCAGGGACATCTTTCACTAGACCAGGTTGCCCAAAACCCCATCCAGCCCGGCCTTGAGGACGTCCAGGGATGGGGCACCTGTTTCAGTGCCTCATCACTCTCGCAGTAAAGAATTTTTTTCTGGTATCCAATCTAACACTGGCCTCTTTCAGTTTAAAATCATTCCCCTTTCTTCTGTTGCTATGTGCCCTTGAAAAAAGTCCTGCAATTTTCCTGTAGGATGCCCTCCAAGTTTTAAAACTTCAGTTATATCACTAACATCTGGTAGGTATGCTTGAGATCAAGATGATTATATGAACCCATACCAAGCTTTCATGAATATCAATGACAAGATAAATGACTGTTTATTTGTGATCAAACAGAACAGAGGTAGGACTATAACTTAACTATAATAAAATCATGTTGCTCAAAGAAAATCTTTATTTTTCTCACTGCAGTTACTTCTTGTGAAGAAATCCTAATAAAAAATATAAAAATGGGGTACAAACATTTTAGAAAAATAAATGAAAGATGTTATCAATACATTTTAAGTTCTAAAGAGAAGTAAAAGAACAAGCATTTCTGATACTTCAGCTGCAACTTCCTCGAAGTGAGCTTTTCTAGCTAGCATTATTTTCTTTCATTCTTCTTCAGACTTTCACCTTTATCCTTCTCCTTTGATCCATCTTAACATTTTGTATTCCAACATATTATTTTATCCCTTCTCTTCCTCATTCCTTTATCTCACCATTTTAAAAAAAATCTTATTTCTCACTCTTACCAAAAGTATATCTGAGTTCAGGGTGTTCAAGTTGATTGATTTTCAAATATGAAAGAATTATAAAATAAAATGAACCCCGTTTTTTTACAGAATCGTAACCAGAGCCTTTGTCAAGTTATCTATGGAGAATGCACACACACACACACAAATAAACAAACAAGGAAACAAATATAAAACCCACAAAAACAAACAAACAAAAAACTGATATCATGGAATGCAACACTGAAACCAATGGATGCAGCACTAAAATTTGGAGGTTGGAAAAGGGAAGAATGGACTGGGGTTCCTTTTCTAACTTCCTCTTCTTTCCCCATCTGAAAGTTAAAAGAAAAAGGCAATTGACTATTACTCTCCCCGCAAGACAGTAAAGTTAGGTGTCCAGCCTCCATTTAGAAATTTTGAGAATTAGGCACCAAAATGTGAGATAGGGCATTGTGGGCATAGATTGGTGAAATAACACAGATTTTGAAAATAATTTTTCAAAGTGCTTCAGACACAAGCTAAGGGTCTTACCTGTGTAAGATACAGATTTTGAAACTTAGACCACAGTTTTTGTTAACCAGGTGAAACCAATTTGTTTGTGAATGTTAAAGAAAGAAGTGATAGAAAAGTTGGGGAAGCTAGAATTCAGAAAACTTTTCTGGCATGTTTAATTCTGAAAATCTACCACTGCTATTTTAACTCTATTTTTACTATAAGCAGCAGTATAAAAGAAGATATTTATTTTTAAGAATTCAGCTTTGCTGAATTATTGCCAGAATTATGTATGGTGGAGTTCAGCCTCACTTATTTTTTTTAGATTAAATTTAATGAGAAGGGATTGGTTTCTAGCAGCAACTCCACAGCTTATCTTGTGAAATTTATAAGTTTAAAAGAAAAAGGTGATCAAAAGAAAGTTCCCTGCATACAAATGTAATAGTCTGCTGTAAATCTGAAAATCATGGATTTTTCATAATATAAGTTACTGAGTCGAACTTAGCAACCAGGGAATTTGATTTCTAAGAACATCTATCAAAGGTGGGATCACTAAGTTAATATACCCTTTGACAATTAATAGATAATGTCCTTGTCTCATTAAAACAAAACTTTAGATTAAATACAGTGAATACAAATGTCAGAAGATGTATTTATTTTAGAATTCATGGAGTTCAAGTCAGAGGGAAAAGACTTAGTTATTATTTTAAAATATGACCAAAACTAATAGTCCATTTTTTAAAATTAATTTTCTTTGATGTTGCTTAAGTTTGCACAATAAAATAATCAAATAATAGCTAATACTGTCTCAAGTGCAAATAATTTTTCAATACACTTGTTTTTAAAGAAAACTTTTGTCAGGTAGAATAATCTGAAAAACCCCTGTTGAGCTTATTCTAGTAGCTATATCGGTTGAGTCTACAGAAACCAAATGCTCATACATAACATACTTGAAAAAAACCTATGGATTTTAATGGACATTTGTTCTTTTTTTTTCTTTTTTAACCTTTTAATTTGAATATTTCTTAATCTTGCAAGAAGTTCATTACTTCCATGCTTAATGAAATGTATTTAGAGCACTGCCTATGTATTCCTGCTGTGTCCTGCTTGTGGAAGCCATCCTGCCTTTCAAAGTATCCCTATGGATAGTGGGACTGAGTGTTCTTTCAAAAAACAAAATATTATAGGAGCACAGAAGTTCTCAGAGCCCAGTTAGAGGGACGGGTGAATCTAATGGTTCTTAGAAAGAAAGGCAAAGTCTTATAACTGCTGCAGGTGCATCATTTCAGCAATTTCTTAGAGGATGTACAGTTACCTTTTAGAAAATGCTCCTAATTTGTTATGTCTTGGGCTTTGACTTGGTTAACAGTTTTTGTCCTTTGTATCCACGGGTTTTTTTCCTCTTTGTTTTGTCTTGATTTGGGTTGGGTTTAGCCATCTATTTCCTATAAATGTTAGGAAAACTTAATAAATTTTCCCTATTATGTCTTTAAAAGCAACGAGTTTCTTTTCTTTTTGGAGGGAAGCTTAAAAATAAGATCTTCTATTGACAACAAAGTTTATTTCAAAGTTTTTTTCCAGAATGTTCCAATATGCTCCCATCTCTATGGAATGTGATTTTTTTTTAAATGGTTCCAAAAATACATGAAAAGAGATAATATTTTTGTTCTTGGCTTCTCTTACCTGCCACAAAGAACAGAACAATGAAGGAGAGATTTATAATCAAATTCTGTCACTGAACACAAATACAAAATATTTCAAGGAGAAAGGTTCTGCAGAAGAATCTTTCATGTAGGTGATAGAATGTGAAGAGAGTCATCGAGGGAACTAGACTTCTAAGGGAGCTAAGAAGTTCAGATCTCAAGGTAATACTGTAATATGCAAAAGCCCAGGTGAAAATCATGCTCACAGGATTCTGATATATTACTAGGTGTTACTGACTACAAGACAGAGTTGAGTATGCATGTGCAGGATTTAGAATGCAGTGTATGTGGTTTATACATTTTCTTTTTTCATCTTTGATTTACTATGTTTGAGGGATGCTTGAAAGAACTGGTGCTCTAGTAACCCCCAAGACCTGACCTTCCTGATATAATCAAGTTTATTTCCCATAAACTCAGGACTACTGAGACAAGGAGTATGCCACCTGTCCTTGTGTGGTGCAAATACAAATTTTTCAATATTATTAGGCTTGTGGAATTGTGGAAAGCTGATCTATAGAACCTATAGACTACCTTTTGTTGTTAATATATGTATAGAAACAATTTATTTTGTCTTTTATAGCAATAAACACATTAATCTAGCTGGGCTTTTACCCTTTTAATTTTCTCCCTGCATAACTTTATTACGTCTTTGTCATCATCCTGACTAATCTGTCCTTCCTTCCAAAGGGTACAAACTCTCCCTTTTCTCCTGAATTCCAGCCAAACTGGAATGCAGTCAGGCTGGTCTTCTTTGCTGCCAACCCATCCTTCAGCACATGGTGATGGCTTGTTGCTGCCTCTATAAGATTTCCTTCTTGAAGAATGCCCAGATTTTGGGTTCTCTTCTGCCCTGCCGGACTGTCTCTCTAGGGACTCTTTCACCCAGTCCACTAAGCAGGCCAAAGTCTGCCTTGTGGGAATCCAAGGTAGCTGTTGTGCTGACCTCCTTCTCTAGACCCCTGAGAACCAAAAACTCATAACATTTCATGACCAGCATGCCCAAGACTGCCTTCAAGCACCATATTACCCACCAGTCCTCTGTAAACAGATCCAACAGGGTGTCTTCCCTTGCTGGCTCCCTCACCAGCTGTGTCATCTCTCCACAGGCAGACAAAGCCCTAGTTCTTATGTGATCATTTTCAGGCACTTCCATGGTTCCTAGTACATCAATAACCCTTGTATCTTTCCTGCCACATGTCGGGTTCTATCACATCATAGAACATTATAGTTGCTGCTTAGCTGGTATGACAACAAACAAATTTATGTTTTACTGTGTGATGTGATATGACATTGTCTGATGAGATCCCAAAACACTTAAAATAACACTTGCTAGGATTTATGACCTCTCTTATGGAGTGATATTTCATTTCAGCAGGGGATTCCACCTAATATATCTTCTCGAAATATGTTTGTGAAATTAGACATGTTGAAATATAATTAATAGTATTTTTAGGGCAAAAAAAAATACGTTAGCCTTAACTATAAATATGATAAATAATTTTCTCTTACAAACGTATCCACATCAAATGCTTTATCTATAAATTGTTATCTTCCTAAAACTACTCTTTCTCTAATCTTAAAGATTTTTCTGCCATCTATATCTCTACTAGATCAGACTAGGATCCTAGACTCTCTGGGAAAGTCATAGAGTGACCTCCCCTAAACAGATTTCTGAATGTAGGAGGAAGAGGAAATTGATCAGGAATAGAAAGCATGTGTTTAGTAAGGGTAAGTCATGGATGGTCAACTTTGTTTCCTTCTGCGATAATATGGTGGGTTGGACCCTAGGTGGCTGCCATACCCACCCACTTCCCTCTCACTCCCCATCAATGTGAAGAGAAGACAAGAAGGTGTAAAAGCTCATGGGCTGAGATAAAGACAGGGAGATCAATTACTGTCATGGGAAAAACATGATTGAGGGAAGATTACTGAATTTACTGCCAATTAATAACAGAGTAGGACAGTGAGAAAATAAAGATAAACCTAAAAATAACTTCTCCATATACCCACCTTCTCCTCAAGCTCAATGTCATTCATTCACTCTTCTACCTCTTCCTGCTCTCATCATTGCTGAGGGTTAGGGAATAAGGATTGCAGTCTGTTTATAACACTTCATCTCTCGTGCTCCTTCCCCCTTAGGCTGTCCCTTTTCTACAGCATAGGATCCCTCCCATGAGAGACAGTTTTTCATTAACTTTTCCAACAGGAATCCTTCCTGTGGAGTACAGTCCACCAGAAACAGACCATTTCAGTGTCAGTCCTCCACAGTTTGTGCCAGGAAAACTGCTCCTGTGAGGGCTTCTCTGCACAGGATGCAATTCCTGTCGGGAATCTAGTTGTGCTTGGGTTTTCCAAGGGCTGCACCTTCCTTCAGGATGTATCCACCTGCTGCAGCATGTGGTTTTCCATGAGAAGCAGAATGAATTTGTGCTCCACTGTGGTTGTCCGTGGGCTGCAGAGAGAGAACGTGCATCACTGTGGTCTCCCTCATGGGCTGCAGGGGAATCTGTGCCCCAGGCAGGCCAGTCTCTGCAGCAGCAGCATGTAGGAAGACTAGAAGCATAAATGAGAAGGAGATATTCAGACATAGTATAAAGATTTTTTTTCTTCTTGAAGGCAGTAAAGCCTTGGAGCACGCTGTGAGGTCATGTAGTCTCTGGCCTTAGAGGTTTTCAAGACTTTTTTTACAATACACCCTTATCCCTTCATAGAAAAACTAAGAAAGTGAAGAATTGTTTACTTTTCTTTGGGTTTTTTTTTCTTTCCTGAAAGACTGTGGGATTCTTTTTCCCCTGGTAGACAACAGAAGCAACCATCATTGACTGTGACTTCAATAAGAGTGTAGTTCAGATTATGGAGAACTCAATGTCTTTTCAATATATAAAGGGGTGTTAAGAAAGTCAGAAAAATACTTTTTTTAAGGTCTGTGGTGAAAAAACAAGGGACAATGATTTTAAATGGAAAGACGGTAGATTTAGACATAAGGAAGACTTTTTTTTTTACAATGTGGGTGGTGAGATTCCAGAAAGAATTGTTCAGAGAATTTGTGGATATCCAGAGAAATATGTCCCTGCCCTTGGCAGTGGGGTTAGACTAGATGATTCATCGTCACAGGTCCCTTCCAGCCTAAACTATTTTATGATCCTATGATTCTATGAATGTTGCATCATCAGAACCCTTTAGAAAATAGGATCATAAAATTCAGTGTTTTACGGTGCAGGTTCCACACACATGCTGAAAATCAAATTTTTGCTTGGAATGTATGACCAAAGTTCTCAGATGCTACTTTGTTCATTTTCTGTACACCTTTTAAAATTATAGCTGTCATTCAAACAGGTTTATTGCATAGTAAATACATATTTCTGAGGGTAGAAAAGAATTGAGCATATTTTCTTCTTACTTTCATTATGCTTGATGTTTATGATTACAAACTTTTTACCCTCTTTCTCTCTCCTCCTTAGTTTAAGTACTCTGCATGTATTTATTTATATACTCATTATCATTCCACTAACATGCTTAGACTGCTTTCCAGATAATTAACATTAAAAAAAAATTTGGAAAAAGAAATGCCCTTGATACTGCTAGATATTTATGGGCGATCAACCACTCTTAATGTAGACTCAGCAATCTTAACAAATTCTGGTTGCTTCAGATGTTTTCAAACACAAAGGAGTGGAGAATGCTGTACACTGGAAGTGATGTTTGGACATTCTTTTTATTCACTTTCTTTAATCAGAAGTTTTAAAAAGAAACTTGTCAACAATTACCTAATAATACTATTTAAAATCCTGGTGGCCCTGAAGTCACTTCTAAGTCTTCCCCATGCACAGCTATGAGATCAATAGAAGGACACTTTAACAAAACCACCTTTCTAATATTTGGGAGAAGTAACTTCTGTGTTTCTGTCTTACAATCTGATGTCTCAGTGAAAAAGAGTATGGTTTTTATCTGTGTAAAGATCTGAGAAATGCCACATTAATATCTGTATGAAATTTTAGAGTTTTAACACAACTTATCAATCCATCAGGTAGAATTATTTGAAGCTCATAGACAGTATTAAAGTTATTAAAATTCAAGTTGATAGATATACTTTTCTCATTTTAAAACAAAACACTGTCATTAAGTTGCCTCATGCCTTACAGCTGAAGCTAAAGCATACATATCTTAATTTTTCTGATTAAGATTTGCATCAACATTGAAACATTAGATGTCTGTAAGGATCTGTGGCTTCATCCAGAGAAGTAAATTGCATTCATTCTGTTGACTTCATTGACATTAGATAAGACCTTCTGTGTGCTTATGCTATTCTCTTAAAATAGAGATGCAGTATGTAAGGGCCTTGGCAGACAGAAAAATACCTTTGAGTGATCAGCATGTGAGTATTGAGCTATTATGTTCCAAAATAATTTGGTTTGATTGCATCATTTCATAGACCAATGTCTAATGCTTCAGAGAATGACGAAAGAAATTATGCAGTAAAGCAAAAGAAAATAAGTTGTGAAGAGTATTAAATATTCCTGCAACATACTTATTTCTAAAAATGTAGTTAGCTCTTTAGTTTCAATATGTTAAAAGCTATCTTTCAATATTTTTCTGTAGAAACAGATATGCCAATAATGGCTAATCTGTTGCCATAATTTTAAATTTTCCTTTATCATTCAGCTGATGTATTTTCTATAATCCATTCCAAAAATAAAAGAAGGTTCTGCTGAAATATGATAAATATATTAAATTGAAGTTCCTATTGCAAGGTTGGACTTCTGCTTTTTTATTGAGCAAAACTTCCAACATCCAAAGCATTAAATGAGGTAAAACATGTATAATTAGATTAAAGAATCTCAGTGGATGATATGTATCATACGCATCGCATGTTCAAGGGCATTTTGTCATTAGTAGCACTTGTATCAAAGTTCTCTAGCTTTTTTTTCCCTTGTAGTTTTCGCTTACTATTCTGATGCTAGGTTTTACTTCCAGTGATTTTTTTTCTTGTAATGATATTATTTCAAATCTAATAGACTTGAAAACATATGGAACTAAATACCATGAACCTTATTTTCAAAATGTGAATGGACAAATGTGGATGAAAATGAATCACTAGATAATCCTATTAATGATTTTTTTGGTATTTGGTTATATGCATAATTCCAGTCATCCTGGAAGGACAGCTATGAGGGTAAAGGTCACCTTTTACCCATGAATTTGTGTGTGTGTGTGTGTGTGTGTACACATATGTATCATACATGCACAATTGTACGAGGTTCTGCAAGTTGGTATTGAGAATTATTGGGAGTGATATTTCACTGCAGTGTCTATGCTCCTTCAAATGGGACCAAGGAAATTTCCAGATTATCCAACTTCTTTTATAAAAATTTTCTTCAGGAGGGACTCTGAACAGCATTCCTATAATTTATTTACTTTACCCATTTAGAAGATACCTTGAAAGAATTTTTAATGTTACTTCAAGTAACCATCAGTACTCAAATATTACCTACAGTGTTTTTTTACAGAATTGTAGAAATTTTGACATCCTATAACAGACAGAACTATTTATTTACAACAAAGTAAAGATACCTGAGGAATGATCAATGAAAAACCATTTAGTGATAAATACACTTAAAAAGCAAGGGTCTGTGACACCAGAGCACAAAAAACTGCATGGCTCCACTGTGGAAATATTCAAACATAGCAGAGGGTGCAGCTAAGTAGAGAAAGCACCAAAGCTTATGGCACTGTTGTGAATAACAATCACAGATTCACAGAACCAAGTAGGTTGGAAAAGACCTTTGAGTTCATCAAGTTCGACCTATGACCTAATACCACCCTGCCAACCACACCATGGCCTTAAGTGCCACATCCAGTCTTTTCTTAAACACCTCCAGAGATGGTGACTCCACCACATCCCTGGGCAGCCCTTTCCATACCCAAAGACCCTTTCTGTGAAGAACTTCTTCACTTCTAATGCCCAACTTAAACATCCTGTGGCATAGCTTAAGACTGTGTCCTCCTGTTCTGTCAGTGGTTGCCTGGGAGAAAAGGCTGACCCTCACCTGGCTGCAAAATCTTTTCAGGCAGTTGTAGTGAGAGCCTCCACTGTAAATTAATAGCCTGAAACATAAACCTGATGGTTCATCAGAATAATGCAATCACAGAACCAGAATCTGAGACTGGAAGGAGAATCAAGAGGTCACTTAATCCAATTCCCTACTCAAAGCAGGTCTAATCCAAGCAGGTTCCCAAATACCTCCA
This sequence comes from Trochalopteron elliotii, assembly GCA_024734555.1. Classification (NCBI taxonomy): domain Eukaryota; kingdom Metazoa; phylum Chordata; class Aves; order Passeriformes; family Leiothrichidae; genus Trochalopteron; species Trochalopteron elliotii. Next base: position 2,218,781 of record JANPWX010000016.1, read on the forward strand.
ATGGCAGAGATGCCACTAGCCCTGTCAGCAGCCTGCTACAGAATTTTACCACTCTAATGGTTAAAAAAGAATACAACATTTCCCATGTTTCCAGGATATAATAATTTTTATGCCATTTGTGCTGCTGTTATACTACAGTTTTGTGGGGGCTTTGCTGTTGTAGTGTTAGAAAAATCATAATTTTTGCCATATCTATGGCTCCAGTGAACTGGAATATGCCTCATTCATATTAACAGAGATACATACAACATTGTCACTCAGACTCTTACCTACCAACGTGTGACCTTTCAAAAGAATTTGAGTCTTTTGTGAGTATTACCAAAATGGCTTTCTCAAACTTAGAGGGCTTTCTCATTCCCTTTCTTGACAGATTTTTAGACTATTTGCATTAGATTATGGGTTATAATTTTTAGTTGAATATTATTTTAAACAAATTTTTCAGTTGCAAAGAAAAACAATTTTTTAATTAAATCTTCAGAAAATTTAACAATGTGTACATTTAGGTTATAGAAAGGCTCTCTTCTGGTTTTTGCAACTTTATTACTCTCTTTGGGAAAGACTTTTTTTTCAGCTAATCACTCCAGGTGCAGCCCTCAGAAGCAGTTTGATCCGTAGAAACACAGGATTCTACAATGCATCCTCCCACTCCTGTGGGAAAAGTTATTTCTTACCCAATATTACTCCACAGATCAACAGCAAAAAATTTTGAAATATTCCCTGCTTACCTCTTGTCTTTCCTTGCCTTTACAAGGTCAGCATACCTCTATTAAACTCAAGTATACATAGCTTGAACAAAATGATATAGGAGATTTATATTTACATTATTTCAATTTACTGAAACATAAAAAAGAAAAAAATCTGGGACACCCATGGCGCTGGGGACCTCAAACTCTAGTTGCCATTAGGGTTAGGATTCAGAGACCTTACACTTTCAGGGAAACTGGGTTCAAGAGTTGTGGTGGACACAATGCTTACACAGTACTGTGCTACCCTTGGCATTCCCCTTCCACCTCCAGGGTGTCTGGTGGTGCAGGCTCTGTGGATTTCTGAACCTGAGCCCCAGCTGTAATGGCAGCTTGGGCCTGTGGCAGAGCTGAGAAAGGTCCTGAGACAGCAGCCTTGGTGCAGTGCTGCCTCAGGTGTGCTTTCCTTGGTGTGTCTGTCCCAGTACAGAGTGCCTGGGTCTGGAGGCCCTTCTGCTCCTGAACCCTAACCATGACCACAGCCCTTCTGACAGCTTGGGGATGAGACTGAGAGCTGGCAGCTATTTCAGGACATTCTTTTTAAAGTGGAAGAGCTATTCTTGCTGAAGAGTGATGATATGTGCAAGGAATGCCAGAGACCAATTTGGTTCAGTAAAGATTTCCTGGTCAAACCTCTACAGTTTCATTGAGTGCAGTATCAGCGACCTGAGCTTGGATAGGGTTTTGAGCAACCCCTATAGCAGGGGGCTTGGAACTAGATGGTCTAGAATTCAGAGGTCTCCTCCAAACCATTCTACAATTCTGTCATTCTATGATTCAAGTGTATTTATTATCTTTACTGTTAGCCTTTAAAATATTTCTTACATAATTTTTTTATACACAGTATGTTTGTACAAGTGGAATATTTCCAGAATTAGACCCCACACAAACCTAAATATTTGCAAGATAATAAAACAATTGTTTGTCAATGAATAGGATAAAAACATTTATTGTGAAATATAAAGATTTCACTGATACTTCATACTTATTTTATATTTATTCACATTTTCAACTATAAGATGTTTAGGCCATTTGATTTATTTTAGGAATGAAAAGTAGATTCATAGATTTGTTAGGCAGAGCCAATTGTAAATTATTCCATATTTGCCACATCTAGCAAATTCTTCATGAAGTGCAGAGCAGATATGTGTAGCTTAAAATTTTAGCAGAAGCAAATGTTTTTTCCCTTACTGTTCCATTTTTCAGACATCATTAAAAATTTGAACTCTGTATGATAAGATCTCAGTTGTCTGAATGAAGTCCTAGCTTAGTAGATTTCAACGTTTTATATTTAAATACTGATCATTGAATATTTCCAAGCACAGAATAGCAATTGCTTTTAGTTATAACCTACATTTTTGCTTTGTTTATCTTTAAAATTTGTGTCCTGATTCTGACAAAAGACATAATTTATACCAAACTTTAAACAATATAGTGTCCTAGCAGGAAAATTGTTTCTCTATTTTATTCTTTTCCCATCTGCTTGTAATTTTAAACACTATTGTTTCTGTCAGATTATGTTTTGTACTTAAACCTCATTGAGTTTCTAACAAAGTTTTCACATATTTGCATATCTGAAATGGCTTTTAAAAACACAGCCATTAAATTAAAATGGATGACTCATAAGAATGGGTAAAAATTAGTAATTTTAAGTTGCTTTTGTTATACTATGGCATCAGGTACATTAGGTACATCTGAAGTACATTAATAATTTCATGAATTACCGTGTCAATGACTTCCTTTGTAATCAAAACTGGAAAAAACTGCCAAGAACACTAATATTGATAGTGGAGAGGGGAGGGGATTTGGCAGTCTTTTCATGCTCTCTTGTCCTGCCTACAAGACCTCATCTCTCTTATCAGCAGGCCACGCATTCACAGAGATTTACTTTCAGTAGAAGTATTTTTAGTGACAAAACTGCAAGTTCCCAGGAAAAGAAATATGGATAGCATAGTCATGAAGGGACAGCTGCTGAGTGCAAGATAAGTAGTTTCTTCTAGAGCATTGCCCATCTACATGAGCACTAGATAGCAGATACTGGACAATTTACTACAATCCTCATCATCTGAACATTAGAAAGAAATTTTAAATTACTTGTTCATCTGTTAGCCTCTTCCTAAAAGAAACCACCTAACTTGCATTACCAAAATACACTCTTTTTATCCAAAGTTTAATTGTGTGGGGTATTCAGGACCAACAGGGTTGCTCCACTAAATGGGTAGGGTTTAAAAGCATTTTAGAGTATTATCAGAAAAAAATGGGATTAGAGTGTGATAAGGTTTATTTTTACAACTGGAATTAGAATACAGGCCTTCTTTATGACTGCCTCATTATTATTAGTGTGAACTAAGTTTGGAGTTGGAGTTGATATTTTTTAAACTTCAGAATAGTCAGGAAACCAGATGTGTCATTTTCTGGAGACTTGAAATTATAGCCTTTGACTTCTTATCTACAAGATATTTGAAGCAATATATAATGGAAACTATGATTAAATACATCAATTAAAAACTTTGGGAGAACGGTCTTCAATATTTATTATCAGCTACTAAAAAATTAGAGATCGTTTTGATTTTTATATTTTTGTATCTTAAGTATCCTATGTGTAAACTCTCACTTGTGTGAATACATTCCAGTCATCACCAAGAACCAAGGGCTTACAAAAAAATAAAATATCTATTTTCATGGAATGGCTTGAATACCAGCACATTGTCTTGTACAGAGATGGTAAACCAAATTATTTTAATGATCTCTTATAAATTAGGTGCTTTACATTCTGTGCAATAAATTAAAAATTGAATACTGCATCCAGAAACATTTCATAGTGCAGTAGCAGAAGTTCTAACACAGGTTGCACAAGTTTGGATCACTAAAGGAAAACTGGGAGCTGAGTAGCACTGGTTTAAGGTAAGCAAAGATCATACATCCAACATATGTAGACATTCTATATTTGATGAAAATACAGAAGTCTAAATGGAAGATCCTTCCCATATAAGAAGAGAAACCAAGGGAAAGCAGAGACAGTAGGTGCCACAGTCAGGTTTGTCCTGGTTTAGGATGCTCTGCCTGATCAGAGCTGCTGTTTCTCCTCAGTAAGTCTTCCCTTTCTTCTTGGTGTAGAAGGGAATGCTAGTTTTAGATTTGCAATTCACTATATTTTGCTGTTGCAGACCATCAATCATAGTAATTAATCTTTGTTACATTTTTGCTTTGAGCAACTTAAAATTTTAGGGAATGCTCCATGTGTATGTGGGCTTTTCATGTTCCATTCTTCCCGTAGAGGTTGACTGATAGTACAGGACTAAGCAAAAGCAAACCTGCACACCACACCAACACCTCCGTACAGTCATCAACATGATCCTGGTCCAGTTTCAGAAAGAGATGATGTGATGAAATTTTGGATTTTCCTCATGAAACTGAAAGGAGAAGTGAGATACAGACACCATTCAAAAACGCCAAATCCAAGAAACACCAGTGTCTTTGAAATTGCTTCCCTCTCAAATGAATAGATGTATTTCCCAGTACTGTCCTCAAATACAAAATTAGTAAGATTTAACACTTCCTGTTCTCATCATGTGCTATTGCTTCTGTGTGGATCATGCCTATCACACAAAAGTGCAAAGCCAGTGATTTGGTTATTTCCATTTCTAGCTAGGGTTTTCAGAAAGCTCTTTTCATTGAAGGCACTATGACAATGTCTTGCCCTCAAAGTGTGTGTCTGACTCGAGGTGAGCTCACAGAGACATCAACTGGGTGCAAAGATGTCGTACCATCAAATTAGTACTATCGCTTCTTATGTAGCAGTCAGAAAACACAGAAAGTGGGAGGATAAAATAAGATCAATGCATAATCTGTTGGCTTTTATATTTCTTATTCATTGGCTTCCTTAATAGGACAAATCAGATTTTTATCAGTCTGAATTAATGATGTTTAAGCCCATTATGAAATCTTTTATTTCATATTAAGTTTGAGTAAAAATGTGAAATAAGAGGATTTTTGTTATTTCATTCTGTAAACCAAATCAGCTACAAAACTAATTTCAGAAGCTGCATAATAGCAATTAATAAATGTCTTTGGTGTTTCAACAGCTATTTAAGCAATTCATCTGGAATTCTGCTAGGCAAGTTTTTTTTGTGTAAAACTTTGCAAAGAAGCAAGAATTTGCAATGAAGCTGTCTAAGAAAAAGGGTTTTAGTGACACAGACTTGCTTTCTGGATTTTAAATATTTCCGCAGTATTTAGCATTTCTGGTGCAGTTTTATGATGCCATATAAATATTGAAGACAGCTCTTTCTAGACAAGTTTTAAATATTAATCACTTTATTAATTTTTTTTCTCAGCTTCTGAGTACTTCTTAGGCTTAGTGACTTAGTGTTTATTTTGATCTTTCAGTGTTTGAAAAAAAGGGCTTATATACGAAATGTATCAGCCATGCTATTTTCATCAGAATTGTAGATAAATTAATATTGGGTGGTCATGCCTCTGATATTGAGGCAAGGAAGTATCTTTTTTTTTCTTCATGCTGAATGTCAGATTACAGAATAATGTGTATGCCTGCAGATTTAAACAATCTCTTGAAATGGAAAATCTTGTGGCAGCATAAAATACGTATCATTAAATATTACTTTTATTATAAAACTATGTTTTTCTTGTCCTGAAACAATTTTGAGCTGTAAAGCACCATTATTTTGCCCCCAAGCATTTTACAGTCAACAGTTACAGTAAAAATCAAGCACTTCATCTGTCTGAAACATCAAACCCCATTTATTTCCCTCCCAAGAGAAGAATTAACAACAAAAGGTTAAATAAAAATGTTATTCCTCTGCCCTCAAGCAAGTTTATATCTCATTTGGAATACTCTTTCCATTGATATGGAAAGAGTATTTCCATGGACGTTTTCATGTGTATTACAATGTGTGACAATCCCCTGCATGTGTATATCTAAATAAATACTCTATACAGTCTCCTCCCCCAGAATCACATAGCTGGAAAATATTCCTCATGCTAATGGTAGGTAGTTTCATCTAAGAAATAAAATTTTATCAGGTGTTAAGACATGCCTAATGTACCAGAATTATTTTGATCACTGGAATTTCTAAGTATCTAGGTGTCACCATGAAAAAGGGAAATTTGGGGTCTGAAAAAAGGATAGCCTGAAGGTGGGCTATCAGAGTGGATCATGGTTAACCACACCTGTACACCCTTCACAGACTCCTCACCTGTAGACATCTAAAAGGCCAAACAGTCCATTTAGTCAGTCATTCAGCCAAAATCCTTTTACAGTCTACTGTGTACTTTTGTAAATCTCTCATTATGCAGAGATCTTCTACAGCAATCACTACTGATTTCCACAAACATTCATTAGTTAAATTTATTTTAAACCTGGGAATAATGCAAATTGTAAATATAATATTCAGCTTATCACAATTTTCAGTATTTCTGGTAGGTTTTGACTGGCTTTGTTTTGGTGTGCATTTGGAATTTTTACAGGTCTGAACACACTTAGAAGTTGCTAATCTTTCCCTTAGTCCTTCCTATGTGCTCTATTCAAGTGAAGTGATAGGAAAAAACCCAAACCTGAAAATAAATTAAATTTTGTCTCAGAGTTATTCAGACCACAATGACCAAGCGTATGAGTACAGGCGATGGGGGTTAAATTTGGGGTTTTTTTTTTTATTTTTACTTACTGAAATTTTTCCCATAAGTTGCTAGGAAACTAACTACTGGGTACTTACAGGTACTTAAGTAGAACAAAGGGGCCAAAGGAGAGGAGTTGTAGCACCTGGCTACACTTCTTTGGGTCTCTGGGAGTTTCTCTCAGAGAGGGAAGGTACTGTGAGTTGTGGGGGCAGGAAAAGGATGGGGCTGGGGGCGACTGCTGTCTCTCGCACTCAGCATCAGAAGGGGCACAACCAAGGTGTTGCTTACTGTCACCACCAAGTCGGGTCCTAGGAAATCTACCACCATCTGCTCATGTGCCCAGGAATTCTGAGCTTGCCTCCTCCTGCCCTGCTGGAACTGGGCTGGCCCTGTCCCACCGCCACTGTTTCTTCAGCACTGCACTTTTCCCTACTCTGTAGCCCGCACCCCCTGCCTGCTGAGAACTTCTGTGTCTTCAGCCACAGCCTCGGAGTTCCTGATCCATCCCTTCCAACCCTTCCCGTCTGGGCCGTGCCGCCATTACTGCGTGTGCCCTGAGCCCACACCACAGCGCCCCCTGCAGCCACGGGGGGATCATTGCACTTGCCCCACCCACCAGGAGCCTGCCAGCACCCCTGCTGGCTGTGACTGGAACTGCACCCAAGGGGAAAGTGCCGGCGGTCAGGGAAAGCCGTTACTGGGTTCCTGGTTCTCTTTTGTTGTTAATGCTGTAGTTGTTGTTTGTTTGACTTGTCATACATACTAGTAAAGAACTGTTATTCCATCCCCATATCTTTGCCTGAGAGCCCCCTTAATTTTCAAAATTATAATAATTCGGAAGGAGGGGTTTTGAATTCTCCATTCCAAAGGAGGCCCTGCCCTCCCTAGCAGACACCTGTCCTTTCCAAACTAAGACAACAGAATAGCTCTCCTCTGAGGAAAATTACTGTCCATGATGGGAAAGTATTTTTAGTTTCAGGCAGAATCTTTTATGCTAGTCCACCTAGATTCAATGTCTGCTTCTGTGCGCTAAACTAATATTCAGGCTATTCCTAAGGTAATGTAGGACCAAAGACTAATGTGTTAAGGAATACAAATACATAATCAGCAAAAATGCTTGTATAATGCTATGTCTAATGCTTCATATTTATGGATGTCCAGGGTATATTTGACCAATCCCTTAGCCTAAAGTCTATCTGATAAGAAAAAAAGAAGCCATTCAAAGAACAAGAAAATTAGGAATCATGACAGCAATGCTTTTAAAGTACTACTAAGGATCTATCGCTTCCTTAGATGCCACACTTCATAAAAGTATGGCACATCATCTCCTTAACATTTCTTTCTGCTCTCTAAAACTGCCTTTTCTAGTATCACAGAAAGCTGTGATATTGCACAAGTTGAAAGTTCATCCTTAGGTTATGCTTCTGAAGAGTATTCTGCAAACTTTCTTTAAAAGTGCTTAGAATAAGGGCATACGAAGTGCCAATCCTTTTGAAGGCATAATCCAATTAATTAACTAGAGCATGAGAACTCTCCTTTTTTTATACACAGTGTACAAGTTAAGTTGCAACATCTAACAAAGTCGTTCATCTGTGCTACTTCAGAAAGTCTTATGATAAAGATTATCGTAGGCTGCAGAGCTGGAACAGCAATTAAAGTAGAAATCTGAAAATTAAATTTGGACTAAGTTACGTTTACTTTTTTGATAGCAACTGATACATCATACTCAGTGGTGATAGTCAGCCGACTAATAATTAGCCAAGAGAAACAAAAATATAAAGCCATAGGGACTTTTTTTGTTACTTGGATTTTTTTGGCTTTTTTTGGTTTTGGGGACATTTGTTGTTTTGGGGGGTTTGTGGTTTTGTTTGGTTTGGTTTCTTGTTCGTGCACTCCATTTCAGACTGTAACTCACTTTGGAGAACTGCCAATATTGCAAACTTGATAGGAGAAGAGGGTTTATTTTATTTTTTTTTTATTTGTCTCCCCCAAAAAAACCCCAAAAAACCCTGGAGATCCCTCACTGCAAACTTTTGACATATTATTAGCAGAATAAAATGTCTTCCTTGGAAAGTAAATTCCTCTTGCAACACCGGTGTCAAAGGTGAAGGGAATGACTTCTTTAGAGTAAATTATGTCAGCAGTATGACTAGTGAATTTTTCCCCTAAAAACCGGAGGGGTGATGTAATTAAAATTTTTCATTTATTTATACTAAATACAAAATAATTATTTTATATTAATAACAAAATAAGAAAAAATTCTTTAATATAATATCTTTGCTCTACCTCCGAGAGTTTGTTCATAGGAGCCTTTTAAGAGGCACTTTAAAGATTTGGTTTTTTCAGGTTTCATTTGATTTATTTTTGAAATTGTCTTAGCATTTCTTTTTTGATAGCTCTGCATATTTTTCTTTCTCAGGCACAGCAAAGACAGAGAAGGAAAGATGAGTGATGCTAAGGAACATCAGCTCTTTTACTGTTAACATTTTTTTGGGTTATAGCCCTGCAGTCATCAGTTATGTTATTTAACTGTCGTGTAAAAGTAATATCACACAAACGTATGAATACCTTGGTTTGATAGTGGTGCTGGTAAAGTCATGAAAGATGCTTTGTTTCAGATATCTATTGGACTTTGGCAAAGCTTCACCTGTACATTTGTATTACTATTTTGAAGAATATGCTACTAAAATTAGAAGTCATCCATTGCAATTTTGACCTTTATCAGAGAAGTTAAGGAAGAAAATTTCTCTTTAGTTATGATACTGATTTCTTTATGATTTTATACTATACTTCTTTTGACCACTTCAGTATTGGTAACCTCACTTCCTGGAAGTGTCAGGAAAGTCATAAATTAGTCATAGAAATAATAAATCCTCCTTTCTAAAAATTCAGGAGATGGTTTCCTTTAGTAATGAGTATTGTCCACTTTTGATCCAGTGGAAAAGCAATATAAACATTGGTTCTGCTGCAGTCTGTTGCTAGAGTTCTCCCAGGATGCAGATTGACTGTGTGCCATAGAGCTCACAGTTCTTCAGGTTTTATTTTTACTATTGACTGCACCCTGACAGCTAGACTACTTCTGTAAGAGGATGTTAGCCTTTTTAATACTGCACATTCATATTTCAACAATATGAGAAGATATTAGTGGTGTTTGGGACTAAACCTAATTTAGAAGGATTTGCACTTCAATTTCTGTTTTTCAAATACTTACAGTAACTTTGTTATCCATGACTTAACCTTCATTATTAGCTGTCTGATGTCTTATAATCTTCTTACACTTACCATGCATATTTTGTTATAAGTGATAAAGCACTTCTATCAAAGCAATCCATATCTGAATATTAAATAGAACATCTCGAAGTTTTGTTTCTTATCTCAGAAAGAATTAATGACTTTTATGACCATTTTCTTTAAAGAAACAGGTGTACATTAGCATTTTTATACTATCTGCCAATAAACATTTAGAAGACTGAGACAGAAATGTGGACAGCAGAGAAATTAACTTAAATATCAAGGAATAAAATTTAAAATGTATATTATTGCAGCATGGCATGTTTTGCTCATAGAGACTCAATGAGATTTGAAAGTGAAAGAAGGGGCAAATCTTATTTTCTGATGCAGTAGAAAGGAAAATCCAGAACACAGACCAAAATCTAAATTAGTCTGGTATTTGCTTTAGTTCAAGTCGCAGTTTCCTAGGCACCAGGATGTTGCTATGTCCCTAATTACCCTCTGAGCAAATGCAAGAATAAATCTGCTTAGCGTCATTTTCTACCATTTCATACAGAGATTAAGTGTTTTCTATATGAGAGGGAAACATTTTTGATTTTGATTTTGAACATGGCTGTGGGGAAACTTCTAGGCCTTGATGGAAATGATTTAGTAGAAGAACAAGGTATTGCGCTTGTGCAACCTACCATACAAAAATATTTCCCATTTATTTTCATGTTTTCAAATGGCAAAAATACAAACCAGTGTATGTGACAGCTCCTGAGAAATGAGATAAAAGCCAGGGTAAAACCAGGCACCAAATAACTCAGTAAATTTTGTTTTAGGAGAAGGTGTGTGATTGGAAAAAAGATTATAAAGTATGAACTTTGGAATCACACACTGTTGGTCTTTTTTCAGGTAAAAGTAGGAAGCAATACAAAATTACTCTCCCTGGAAGTGTTCCTAAAAATTAGATCAAAATAAAACAGGAGAGTTAATGCATGTTTCCTGTGCCAGATTAAAGTGAATTGATGCTGTTTTGTGAGAAGAAAAAGAATTATTCTTGTCATATTATTTGTTCCTAAACCATATTATTTATATATATATATATATATATATATTTACAGTGTAAATAAAATCTACGTTAGCGTTTATAATACAGCAGCTAATACAACAAAATGTGCCTAAGATTTAACAAATGTGATGCAGGTTATTTCAAGAGTTTTTGTACTAATTGGTTGCACCCTTTCTGTCATTTGCTGTGTCTAATTACAAGGGTGGTAGAGGAAGAAGAGTAAAGGTCAGTGATGTCTCAGATCCTGTATTTGCTGTTTCTCAGGAGAATGTAGCTTCTGAAGAAACCAGACCCTCTTATAATGACTACTGGATCATTACTGAGTTAATTAATTTTGGAAGAAAGCAAAAGTCTCTGAACAAGTACCAGAAAGAGGAAAACATATAATTTATCACAACAGATCTTTCCAGTCTCTATTTCACAACTAGTAGATCTTTGCAAATTACATTTTTTCCAGTAAATTAATTTAGACTGGTACAGAATTGAAGCAATGGCAGTCATTATTTTGATACATTTTGTCCACAGGTAAGTAAGCAGGAGTTTCTGGGAGAATTGGGGCAGATTTTTCTGCTCTTAGGTTTACATTTAACCATTAATCAATGACTCTAACAAGGAAAGAAAAATAAAAGCACCAAAACACTGTAACTAGACATGACATCTTCTTCCACTCATGAAGGCTCCTGAAAGAGTTGGCTTAATCATTCTGGACTGTAATGGAGACCCATCAGGATTAGGCAAATGAGTAAAATAAGACAGGTTTAAACAATACTGAGCAAATAAATCTTTTTAAGCATGTGTGTTTTGCTATAAAATGCTGCAGTAGCTGAAACAAAGCCGTCTGGTGTCAGAACATCCCACAGTCACATATATTATTTGTACTTTGGAGGGCCAGATTCACAGAGAAGTTATGGAATGAAGTGCTTAAAATCAGTAAATATGTTCCAAAGGGGTTATTTATTATCATAATTTAATAGAATGTAACATTTTGACACTGACTCTCAACCATTATGTTAATGTCACGCTCATTTCCAGAAAAGACAACACAGAATTCCATACCAGAAATATATTTATTCCTTAGTTTTGACTTACTTCCTTTATCTCACTCATGTGCATATATATCTGAACAGGTGTATCACTTTTTAAATATGTAGCTAATTACAGCAAAGAAGGAAAAACACCACCTCATCTGTGAAAATCAACAGGAAATGCCATGCAGTACTCCTATCTCCATCAAAAAATAACTTTTCATAAGAGTTGAATGAAGTGAAAGTGGAAGTTTCCAATTTTCAATAGAAAATAGGCCTGTTTTTAGCACAAAATCACAAATTTAGCATTAGATCTTCACATGCTTATTAATTCTGTATTTTGCTGTGTACAACATCTTGCTTTTTTGGAATAGTTCTGGAGCTCTTCTGAGGGCAGAGGTGGGCAGCAAACATGAGTACAGCATGTGAAAAGTAGTTTTTGTTTCAATTTTGAAAACTGAAATTATTGTAATTCCTCATTAGCTCATTAGAAATTTATAACTGTTCAGTTGGACCACACTACTATCAAAATACTGGCTTGCTTATCCCTACAGTAATTCCATGGGGTACAGTTACACAAGCAATTAATTTTCTGTACTGTACTAGAGATAGGTGGCTGTATTTTTATAAGGTTCCGACCTACTTCTCCACTATACCAGAAGGGTTTATTTAATATTTAAAATTACAGGAATGAAGCAAGTAGTCAGAAATTATGCTGATGGCTATTTTTTTCATATCAAAACTCTGTAGGTCATCTCTTTGTTAGTCATGTTTATTGTCTTCAGGTATAGCTATAATCACAGATGCTATCAATTTATCTGTCCAGGCTGAAAAGACTGGACTGAGGTTTTCCCCTTGTAGGTAGGGAAAATGTTGCAAACATTTATCCTGCATCTGGTCAATTATTCTGCAGTCCTTAATTGGACTTAAAATACTTAGCCTGAGACACTACAGCTACAAGAAAACCACAGAAAAATGCCACTAATCTGTGGTAAGTCTTTCACAGTGTCAGGATCCGGGAATAGGTAGAACAGTTTTTACTTCCTTGTGATCTCATAGGGGTGCATTTTGCAGTTACTTGAAATGCTAACCCAGACTTCTGAATAGCAGAATCTCTTTTAATAAGCATGCATGGACAACCTGCATGATAACATATCAGTCTGACATGATGCTTTCCTCAAGGATATTTGTAACACTGTGTACTGAAGGGGACTTTCAATAGCTTCTTTGAAAATTAGTAATGATCTGCCAAAGTGTAGCCAGAAAACAGCAAATCATCAAAACATTATGGTGTCAGCTTAGTCTCCTTATTATCTGGAAGTTGGAACAGATCCTCACAATCCAGAACTTCTCACTTGGATCTGTAGAGCTAATCGGTGTCCTGTAGCTTCTCTGTACACTGGAGTCCTTTTGTGATTAGATTTTTTAATTACACCTGATAATTAATCCATCATCTTGTAAAATTAGGAGCGTTAGTCAGGTTAACAGATTTTTGGACCTATGCAGGAAAAATAATTCATAGTCTGGCTAACAAGATCACACGCACATTTCTTTGTCTTAATGGCCTGTAGTTGCATCTTCAAGATTTCTTCCTTAATGTATGTTCAGCCTTCCTGGACTCCTTTGTTTTTAAGGGCTGCTTTCCAAGATACTTTCTGAATTAGTGCTCAGGACAGACCAAAGACTGCCCTCTGAAAATCCGGGGTAGAGGTTTTATTAGCAGTCCTCCTAACTTCACCAAATATTGCAAATTCTATCATATCGTGGTCACCATGCCTAAGAAGACCTCTGATCACATCTCCCACCAGCTCTTCTCTGTTTGTAAACAGCAGATCTAGTGGGGCCTCACCACTGAAATGCTCACTCATATGTCTCACTTTATATCTTTGAATATTGTTGATTCCAAACTATCAGGACTTTTTGATTTTTTACCTTAACAATAGGGGGTTTTTTTACACAAAATTTCATATATTCAAACATAAAACTATGTTTATCAGACTGAAGAAAACTTAACTTATTTAATGCCAACCATTCTCATGGTTGGCACACAACTTTTGCTTTCTTAATTAAAGTATTCTTATCTCTGCCTGATATTTTTCCTCCCTTCCTTCTCTTTTCTCCAGGTCCCATGGGAGAAGGGACTCAGTGCAAAACTGCATGAGTGTTATTCAGGATCAAGCCACGACACCTACACAATACCAAATCTGAGAAAGAAAATAACAAAAAAGTTGGGCATTACTGTGCATGACGTGACATATTTATCATTTTTGTTTGTTTATTTTTGTTTGTTTATTTTTTTAATTAAAGGAATTCTGTGCTGCTGAATTCAGAAGAAAAAATGCTAGTGTTCATTTGTCAGTGAATCAGAAAACATTGGTCTTCTTTTCAAATCTGCATCTTAGTATACTGCTTTAGAAAAAAAAATAAAATAATAAAATTTTACTGTGAAAAAAAAAAAATCTAGTCATGTTAATACAGTAAGAACATATTCATTTTACCAAAAATCATCCTCAGGAAATGAGTGAACACAATTGAAGTGTTCTAAAAATGTCAGCTGCCCAAATGACTTAATCCTACCTGAGACACACGTATTTCTGAAAATACACTGTATTTTACAGAGCAGAATTCAATGAATGGTGAGCAGATGAAAATCGAGGTATGTTTAACTGCAGAAATGCAATAAGAAATTTCTTGGTTTTCTCTGTTCTAACAAACCATAAACATTCCTTTGTTCATTCTGGGAAAAAACCTAACTTATGATATTTAGTGAGATGTTTTCTTATTTCAGGGAATTTCATTGGTATTACAGAGTTAATATTTTCTTTGCCAAAGAAAATACACTTCAGGCATAAATCATACCATAAAAAGAGTATGTCACTAAGAAAGAATACTATTACATATTTAAAATAAATAAGTGCTTATGGAAGGGCTGCTCTGTTCATAAGGAATAATACACAATTTCTCATGTGAGGATCACTTAGTATTGCTGGCTGAAAATCTCCACTATGTTCTTCATCATAAGCCATTGCATAATCAATACCCTGTTATTGAAACATACATCATTGCTGCAATCTATTCCAACTTGCATCTTACAGCACTTTCTTGACAACCTAAAGCTCTTTCCATCGCATTGTCACTGTAATTATAGTGTTATTTTTATAACATCATCAAATTACGTTTTCAAGTTTATACACACCATATACACCCTTACAGTTTGACTGTATAATCAATTTATTTGTCTCACCCCTTATTACAAAAGTTTCATAGTCTCAGTGTCATACATTCATATTTTGGATACTTGGAGAAGCTGGGAAAGTATAGAGAGATTAGCTTGCCTGTAAATACTGAGTCAAAAGGTGCTTAGATTAAAATATTAGGGTTTGCTTCTACCAATGCTAGCAGAGAGAATGTTTTAGAAAAGTTACATAATTGTATGATACTTGTTCAAGAACTGTACATAAATTTTTCATAGTAGGATATGTTTCAAAGTTTCAAGGAAAATACAAATAAAATCTTCCATGTTCCACAGTTGATATTTAACATGAAGCACAATGACATGATTCTTCCCACTCTCAAAATCCCATCAAATTTGTCAAGAATTAGTCAATAACCAAATAACCAAATAGAATGCAGCTGCCTTTTCATCTTCTTTGCACTGGAAACCTTCAGACTTTAGTGTACTTAAACAGAAAATTAGGTTTTTTGACAATGTTCTAGTCTTCTATTAACAAATTTGAATTTTCTCTTGAGAAGAAAAAAGTTATGTGTTTATTGGCGTAAACTCTTCTCTTACATCAAAGACATTAGTACCCTGAAAAGAGCTTCTCTTAAATACTTCTCTTCTAAATGTTCTATATAAGCAGTTCAGACATCATGGAAGTTATCATGGGGGATACACGTAAGTCAAAGAACAGGTTTCTTCAGTCCCACATTACTATGCTGAATATGAACTAACTTAGGGGGCTGTAAGGTTTTTCAACATGCAGAAAGTCAGGGTAGATTATCCTCAATTTCTTATGGTCTTGAACCCTCTAATGAATAACACTGCACAAAAGTCTGACATTTTCAGACTACTGCTAATTTGGGCAGGACTGTGTGCCATTTTACAATCAATCTATGCACACCCTAGTTCTTTGCCCAGCAGTAACAAACCCTTACTATTTATTACACACTAATAAAGCAAGTGATGATAAACAGTAAGTGCACACAGGCTTTTTCTCTGTTAGGTTGTGCTGATGTGTTTCCATTGCCATTACAGAGATTTCTGATTTCAGATTTTCAGTTTAGTTCTACCCTTTCACTATGTTGTGGTTTAACTTCATCCAGAAACCATGCCCCACCCAGGCATTTGCTCTCTCCCCCAGGGGTTATGGGGGAGAGAATCAGAAGAACAGAAGTAGAGAAAACACATGGGTCAAGATAAAGACAGTTTAACACATTGAGCAAAAGCCATGCATACAAGCAAAGCAAAACAAGGAATTCATCCACTGCTTCTCATGGGCAGTCAGGTGTTCAACTATGCCCGGGATAGCAGGGCCTCAGCACACATAATGGTGACTTGGGAAGACAAACAGCATCAATGTTGCTCCCTTCCTTCTCCTCTCCCCAGTTTTAGATGCTGAGGGATATGAGCTATATGATGCCACATGGTCTGGGTATGGGATCCTATACTTGGGTCACAACAACCCCATGCAGCTCTACAGGCCTGGGACAGAGTGACTGGAAAGTTGCTCAGCAGAAAAGGACCTGGGGGTGCTGGTCAACAGCAGCAGAACATGAGCCAGCATATGCCCAGGTGGCCAAAAAGGCCAATGGCATTCTGGCCTCTGTCAGAAATAGTGTGGCCAGCAGGACAGGGAAAGTGATTGTGCCTCTCTGCTTGGCACTGGTGAGGCTTCATCTCAAGTCCTTTGTTTGGTTTTGGGCCCCTCACTACAAGGAAGACACAGTGGCACTGGAAATGTCAGCTTTTGCCTTCTAAATAGGGGCAACAAAGTTGGATTTGGTGATCTTAGAGATCTTTTCCAACCTTATTGAGTCTGTGATTCTATGGTAACTCATTGGTCTGTTGGGGTCAGCTGTCCCAGCTGTGTACTCTCCCCTCTGTTGTGCACCCCCAGCCTCCTCACTGGTGGGATGGTGTGAGAAGCAGGAATGGCCTTGACTGTGTGTGAGCACTGCCCAGAAACAATTAAAATTCTCTGTGCTATCAACACTGTTTTCAGCACAAATCCAAAAAACAGCCCAAGGTCCAACGACTATGAAGCAGATTAAATTTTGACAAACGCAGAACAAACTCATAACACTGTTTCCTGCTATTGCCCAGGTTTACTCTGAAGGCTTTTACAGTGATCAATAAAGGAGCTGGAAAGAGTATGAAGCAAATGAGACAAAACTATTTTTCTTTTAATCTTTGTTCTACAGCATGTCAATTATTCCACAGAACATCAGATTTATTGCATTTGCTTTATTAGTTGAATAAAATATCTAGGTCTCAAATCCACCTAAATCCTATTGTCAGATATGACTTGGGTTAGATTTACAAAGACAACTGGATTTCTAACAGTGAACAGCAGCAGAAGCTACAAAAAGTTAACAGCTGAGATTCAAGAAGTGACAATCAAGAAGTGGAATAAGTGTGGTAGGAAGATGTGAAAATTATTATAACATAAAAAGAATAGTAAAGAGACATTTACTTCAGAGATTTAATTGGATGTAGTGATTCTCTGGTTATATAGCACAAAGGTTATCTAGCACATCAAAGGTTATATAGCAAACCCAAAGGTTATATAGCACATTAGCTCCCTTGAATTGCTAAAAGTAAACAAATTAAAAAAGAAGAAAATAAAACCAAAGCAAGCATACTCAGCGAAAATTCTAACTATAGCTCAATTGAAAGACACTCTTGATGAAATTACAATGCCAAGCATAGTTTACATCTCAAAAAACACCTGGAAAGCATGTCTTTGCTTCTGTTATTGGAAGTAAATTCTTTCTGTCTGCTTTCACTTAGCTCTCTCCAGAGAGTTATAAAGTTTTGACAGCAACTGTCTGAGTAGTGGAATGGCAAAACAAAATGCAGTTGTCATTTTGGACACCAACAATAGGAAGCTCAACTTCTTTTTCATGAACCACTGTTCTTGCAGTCAAACTCTGCTGTCAGATATGAAAATGGCATTTTATGTGATGGCAACATTATACCCAAAAAAGAAAGTGAAAGAAAAGTTTACCAAGAAATAAAATATATGAAAAGTCAGCACAATAAAAATCATTACAGGATGCAACAGAAGAATTATAATCATCCTGCTACTCACCTTTCCACCAGAAGCGCATCATATTTTGGTACAAGAGAAGAATGAATGTACTTGAACTTATACTTGTACTTCAAGTATTATGTTAGGAAAAAAAAGCAGTAATAAAACTTGATGCAAATACTGCACATATTGTTAGATAAGATAGCATTTCCTCTCACAAAGTCTATAAATTTTTTAAAATATATTTTGTATTATCTTGTATTAGATTGTTATCTGAACAGAAATGCCCTTTACATGAACATGAAAAGAATTTCTTTTAGTCAGAAAAAGGAAACCAGCAAAAATACACTGCAATTATTACAATGATTTTCCATTCCTTGAAATATTTTATTCTGTTCTTGTCATCCTTCTTAACTATATATAGTAGAAAATAGGAGATTTCAAGGCTGATGATAAGAAAAATTAAAAACATGGAAAGACTTATCTGTGAAAAAGAAATCTGGAAAAACAAGATTAATTTGAAAATTACAGACTGAAATAAAAACACTTTAAAAAATGTTGAATATTGCAATTTAAAGGACCACACATTCTCCTTATACATTCTAAAAAGACAACCCAAAAGGTATTTCATGGAATTAATAGCTGAATTTTAGACTTAACTGTTTCAAGATATATCTGAGATAAAGAACTTATGATCTCTCTCAAAAAAAAGCACATTTTAAATATATGAAAATTATTTTTTGTAGTAGTACAGATAGAAGTGACTAAATCAAACACATCAAGTACATCAAATCATATATTATGATTATATATTATGTAGTGTATTGTGTTACAAGATAATTCTGACCAAAATGGAGTAGAGGGGAAATTGCATTCCTTGCCTAATGATGCATTTCATGTTTTTTAAATACTGCTGCACTCTAATCAGCCACAAGTAAATACTTTCTTTTCGAGACTGGTGGAAATGTTTCTTTTTTGGTTGTGATTAAGAGGGAAGTGGCAGGTGAATCAAAGACAACCATCAGTATGCTTGGTAGAAGGTAGACCACAGAGCCTAAGAAAGACAGATTGCAGCAACTTTCAGCATGGTGTCGGAGACAGTGGCATTAAGATGGGTTCTAGTCACTCTGCTCCTCCTCTGTATTGGCCTTGCTATAAATGGCAGCCTAGGGAACACTTCAGAAACATTTCACTAGACTGATGCAATTATGAAAAAGTTCAAATTTTCTCATTAAAAGAACCCATAAGTTCATAAAAATAATTACAAAATAGTTCTAACAACTGTTGTGGTGCACCCCCACGACCAAGTGGGTGTTTCCATTTTAGGAAGAGAGTTTCAGTTTCACCCTTGACTTTTAAGGAAGACACATCAGAACCTTCTGTGTATCCCTCCCTGTATTTGGCCCAGTGCCAGCACAGAGGAACCTGTTGGACCCTTTAGCTGCTCTTCAAAACCTGTAGCTGTTTCTATGGGGCAACTTGCCAAAAAAAACCCTCCTAAATAATTTAGTAAATAAGAAAGAGCACAAGGCTTCTCGGGGCTTTTCAGTGTGTCTTAGCAGGTGCAAGAGGCTTCCCTGGACTGTGCTCTTTTGTATTGTATAATTTGTTGTTTTCTCTTTTATTAAAACCTTTTTGCTTTTTCAAAATACACTCGACCAGCCATCTTGCTAATTATTATTATGCCATCTCTGAGAAGTTGCTGGTCAACCCTCAGGCCTTGATATACCTTCATGGGGGTCAAAATACTCTGGCCTCACGCAGAATTGTATGAAACAACTTCCAGAGAAATCTTTCATGTTTTTAGAGGCTGTTTAGGCATAAGACATACAGATCAGATAACCAGATAATTCAATTTATTTAAATTTTCAACTCAAATCTTTTTTGCCATAGAGAATCTAAGAAAACACTTCTTACAACAGAAAATTATTTCACTTGCTTTCTGTGGTTATATCACTTCTTTCTTCCAAATAATTTTTTTTCATTACAAGAATCAAGATACTGAGATATATGTAGCATTATTTTGCTTTTCTATAGCAAATGTGTTTGTCATGCCACACCACTTGCATTCTAAGTTAGATACTTCTGGCAGTTGTACAAGATACAAAGGCTGGGGTTTTCTGCATTTGGCAGAGGAAAAAAGTAGACAATGCTGTTGTGCAAGATTCTAACTTTATTGAGTTCAATCTCAACAAGAGAAACAAAACATCTCAACTCAATACCACTATCCTGAGTTTTTGTTTCAAATATCTGTCTTGTGGGAGCAAGCAACTACCATTTCTGGGTTAATCCTCTTCAAGAAACAAAGATGGGCAAGATTTATCCACTTATTGAGAGAATTCATTTTGTTTCAAAATTTTTGACGTGCCTCCAAAAATCAATCTCAATAAATTTCAAGTAACATGGAGATAGAGGTTGCTTGTCTATGATCAATTTTTATGTGACAAAGTAATGAAATGGTGAGAAATGAATTTCTTTAGTAACACAAATCATTCTGAGAAAGAGATAGACGTTCTAGATATTCTGGGTCTGTATGAAATTGCATTATTTGTTTAGTGAAAAAAAGAATGGTGACAATTATGACTTTTATGTCTAGCTTTGGAATATACATGCTTGGTTTTTCCTTATTCATTTTTACACATGGTCTTTTCCCAAGGGTGTTGCAGTGTACATTTTGGGTCTTCCAATAATTATGTATGTTTTTGTTATTTGTTATAATGGTTTGTTCTGACACCCCCATCTCCAAGCCCGCGGTGATCTTTCCCTGGTGATAGACCTTGTCAGTCACCTTGTAAAAACTTGGAAGATTCTGGTGAAGATGCCCAGTGATTCAGCAACGCCCTCAGGTTCCCACTTTCCTTCACTGTTCTGTTAGGTGTCCCTGTTCTGGGTCACACCTCCCCCTCCTGGATTGGTTCTGGGTTCCCCCTGCTCAGTGTACACCCCTGGGGTAGTTAAGGTGAGGACAGAGGGCCAGAGCTGGCTCAGCACGTGGGCAGCTCCCTGAGTGGAATAAAGTCTAGTGAAACCCACGTGAAGAGTCCACTCTTTCTTCCACGCCACCAACCACGCTTCAGCCTGAGGTTCAAACCCACCAAACCTTCCTTATATGCTGGTCAGAGAGCAAGCTAGCCAGTAAAGCAGCTCAGGACACCAACACAAGGGTTTGCCAATTTTTTAAGTTGATTTGCAGTATCAACTGTGAATCATCACAGTGTGTATCTTAATTACGTCAATATGAAAAAAGGAAAGGTTGAAGAGATTGCATTATTTTTCCCTTGATGGTGTTTTTATTTCTGTATACGTCCCCATATTCTACATTTCACCAGTTTTGGATCAGACCAGATATAAACCTATAAACCACAGAGCTTAAAGGACAGTCAGAATACTATCCATTGATATTCAGAAAGTACTATGAGAAAGAAGAAAATTGAGTTGATGAATTAATTTGATAAATTTTGTGATTTTACTTTGGCTCTTGGAATCACAGAATTATTAATGCTAGATACCTGCTAGACATCTCTCATCTATTATTTCCCTGAAATGAAAACTTCAATATTTTTGTCCCTAAATTGAATTTTTTTTATTATCTTTCGTGAAGTTTATATTATTGCTATTATTCATTATTTCTCTAAATCATTTGCCAGAATTTTGGATTCAAAAAAAGCTTCCCATTTTTTCCTACACGGTGCTTTACTATAATTTTAAATAATGGTAACTTTATTATATATTCTATTATTATTTTTCTATTGTTAAAACTGCATAATCTAGAGAATAAGAAATGGTAAGTCTTATCCTACCAAGATGTATGATTTAAGTCAAATTAATTTTGTCCTAGGATGCAATATGGTTTGGGTTAATTTGTTAGTGTGTTGAAATTAATTTTGTCTTAGGATGAAATATGGTTTTGGTTAATTTATTAGTGTGTTGCTTTTTAAAATTAACCGACTTAGATTCAGTTTTTTTGAGTCTGGCTAGCCGAATCCCACCATTCTGAGGTGGGTAGAGGTAAATATTTTTAACCAAGTTCAGTGAAAAAAATATGCAAACAAATTAAAATCGGGTACTAAAAGCAAATTTTATGGATTACTCACTTCAAATCTTCCTTATTTAAGAGAAATTTTGAGAGAAATTACTATAAATCGTGGACAATAATTACAGATTAAATATTTTTTTCTTTTAGAAAAGTTAACAAAAGCATTTACTGTAGAACACTAAGGTTAAAAGGAGAAACAACTCATTGCTCCCAAGAACACATCTCTAAAATGTTTAAATCTTTTTTTAAAATATTCTAGTCCCTCTTTTTTTAAAATATTCTGGTCCCATAAGTACTGTTCTATGTCATGCTGGATGCAGAAGTTTCAATTATATCACCATGCAATATTCAATACCAGCCTGTGAATTGTTGGGGTTTTTCCAGACTGCCATACACTCTCCTTGTCTCATAATACAACTGGTGGCATTTGAGATATTTATTTCAGAAAGATTTACAATTTGCTATTTTCCTCTGAGGGCACGGAAGATGTCCACCTTTACATATTATACTCTATAATGTATATTGTATATATGATATATACAATTGGTGTATATTGTACATACCAATGAACTGTGTGCTCATTGACTCCGTACTTTCACAAAATGTCTTGGGTCAATCTTGAGTTTCATGAATGCATCATCCCTTAAATGACGTCATAGAAGACTGTGTTAAATCTTTTACAGTTTTATGACTACACTACATAAATAATGTCTATAGGGTTTATTTTCTTCTCTCTTCCATTCTCCTGTCTTGTAATTTGGTTTGCCTTCAGAGTTTGTTACCACAGGAAATTTTGTTTCCTTTTAAAATGTAAAAATCTAGCTTTGAAGGCATTGTCTTTGAAAAGACACATTTATGATGCTTTGATCAGTGTTTCTTATTTTCCTAAGTTTATTGAAGTTGCTTAAACAATGCTAGAAAAATTAACGTTTCTCAGGGAGTATAAATAATTGAATATTCAAATGCTTTTTTAGATTAGTAGAAAGATATAGCATGGTTCATGTGGTTCATGTAACAGTATTTTCTAGTAGAGATATCATGAGTTCATCCTAGAAACAAGAAATGATAGCATGTCCTGCTTTTCAAGTGAGTGTTTAAGTTGACTGTTTAGCATTGACCAAGTAATCTCCATTATTAAAATGATGTTAAAAATGTTCCTGAGCGAAGTCTTGACAGAGCAATGTTTTAAAACAGAAATGGCCTTTTAAGCTTCTGAGGGGGGAAATCTGAAGGAATATAACATTTTCTTTCTTCCTGGCATTTCATACCTCTAAAAGAATGTGTTAAGTAGTTAAAGCCACAGTTTACAGAATCCCAGAGTCATGGAACAGCTGAGGTTGGAAGAGATCTTTAAAGATCATTTAAATGGAGGAGAATAGTTCATAAAAAAGTAGCCAGAAAATGCCAAGATACTTAATGCCTTCTTTTCTCGTAGAATTTACCTTCATGAATCCCAGGTCCTACAGACCAGTGGTAAAAATTGGAAATTAGAGCCTCATGGTAATAATGTGAAGTTCATGTTTTTGATTCCTCTGTGGGACACTCATTAAAGAGCTGGACACAATGATCTTTGTGGGTCTCTTCCGAATCAGACTGTTCTGTGATTCTCTAGTTCTGAAAACTTACCCTCAGTGGAGAAGAATCTGTTTAGGGGAGGTTTAAATATCTGAACACATACAAGTCCATGAGGCTCGATGAGATGTACCTTCCAGTTCCAAAGGGCTTGGCTAGTGTCATTGTGGGGCCACTCTCAATTTTCTTCAAAATGTCATGGTGACTGGGGAAAGTTCCTGGAGACTAGAATAAAGTAAATACCTGCCCTACCTTCAGGAACGGGAAGAAAAAGGATCTGAGGAACTACAGGGCTCACCTCAATCCCTGGGAAAGTGATGCAGTAACTGATCCTGGAGACCATTTCCAGGCACGTCAAGGACAAGAGGGTCATTGGAAGTAGTCAGCATGGATTTATTAAAGGGATGTAATGCTGGACCAACCTGACCGCCCTCTATGATGAGATCACTCACTTCACAGATGATGGTGAATTAAAGGTTGTCTGGATTTTAATAAGCCTTTTGACACCAACTCCCATAACATACAAGTACTGACTAATAAAACACAGGTTATATATAAGGACAATGAGGTGGATTGAAAGCTGCCAGGCTCACAGGATTGTAATCAGTGGCACTAGAGGCCATTCACTACTGCAACAGTAGCCCAGGGGTCAAAATTTGTGTCAATCTTGTTTAATATCTTGATTAATGGCCGTGACCATGGACAAAATCTGTGCCCTCAGCAAGGCTGCAGACAATACAAAAGTGGGAAAAGTGACTGATAAGCTAAATGATTTTTCTGCCATTCATAGCAACTTTACCAGAAGAAATGGGTGAAGGAAACCTCTCAAAGTTGAATTGAGGGAAATGCAAACTTCTGCTCTCAGGAAGCAATAGACTGAAGTACAAGTATGCTCTGAGTCCTGACTGATAAAGCAGTTTTACTGAAAAGACCTTAGGGAAACATGTCAGCACCAAGTTGAACATGAGCCAGCAATGTGCCTCAGAAGAAAAGGTTAACAGATTCCTGAGCTGCATTATGAAGAGAAAAAAAGGCTCAGAGGCAATCTCCCCATGGTGTACCAAGCAAAGTGAAGTAAAGAATTGAAGACTGTGCAGCCAGAATCATCATGGGGCCAAACAGTGAAAATACAGGAGGCAATGAGTAGAAACTCACATGCAGGAATTTCTACTTAAGTTATGTACAGGTTAACCTCTCATCCAGGTTATCCTTATATTCAAAGCCTGAATGGACACAGCCCTGAGACAGAGCCCTGCTCTAGCTGATCTGACTTAAAAATGATGTTGAACAAGATGATCTCCACAGGTCAATTCCAATCTCAATTATTTTGTGACACTTTTGTCTTATCTTCTTCATTCTAGCTCAAAACTTCCATTTTCCCTTTCCTTCCATTTTATTCTACCACATTTTTTTAAAACTTCTTTCGATTTCCTAGTGTGTGTCTCCCACATTGTGTATATCTTTTACAAGGCTCAGATTTGCCACTTATTTCTATGTGAGCACTTGCTCTTGTATATGCCTTCCAACGAAGCATAAAGAAAGCGTTCTGGCAGAACACAGCTCCATAATGTGCTGCCTCCACCCAATGATGTAGTGCACCATAAAGCTGTGAATAGCCAATGAAGCTTAGAGCAGCCTCAGTGCCCCAGTTAATTGCTTGTTCAAGTTCCAAAACAGAGCTGACACCTGTGAAAACTTGGCTTGTGTTTCTTTGTCAACACATATACATCATCCATAAATGCCTTGTTCATACGTAATAGAAGAGATTCATCCATGGAATATCTATTGCATCTTGCCTCTATTAGATGTTTTAAAAATCAAGAGAGATTGCAGCACAACAAGGATCATTCCTTATGAATTACAGTATGTCTGCTTTATAACAAAGAGTCATAAAATTGGTATTGATGATTGATCAGTGTAATTTTAACTGCCTAACAAGAAAAAGAATTACATGACTTGTAAAGGCCATAAAATCATCTTCTACTGTGTTAGCTCCCAGTGCTCTCCAATAGTTTAATAAACCTGTTCATCTAAGTACTTTACAATGCCTCACTCATTTATTACTGTGCCAGTAATGACTTCATTACTCTGAGCTCTGCAAGTATTCCTTTATTTTAGGCATGTTAAGGTTAAGGCAAATAATTTAAAAACTGAAAATTATGAGGTGCAGAAATTAGAAAAAATATTTTTCTCATCAAACCAAATCACAGCTCAAAAAAACTCCTTTCGTCTGTAACTGGCTACTGAAAGAAATAGAAAGAAAGAAAGAAAGTGAAAAATTGAGAAAGAAAGAAAAAGGGAGAGGGAGAGGGAGAGGGAGAGGGAGAGGAGAGGGGAGAGCGGAGCT